>VWZI01020038.1:705196-774341 GCA_013396835.1 Psilopogon haemacephalus
AAAAAAAAAAAAAAAGGCAAGCATATTTCCTCTAAGACAGAGAAGAGAGATGGGGAAGGTCGTGAGAACCACAGTTGTTGGCATTTTGCAAACACAACAGGTCTTTAGTCCATAGAGACAACAAGCAGAATAAACAGGGCTTTGTCCCTTTGATTTAAGACTGCTCTGTGGAAAGCAGGTAGTAAGTCGCATAAAGACCACTGGCTGAGAAGGGAACTAAAGAGGCTTTAGTGGCTGTGTTGCATTGTGTGCCTTGATGGAGAGGTGGTTAAGTAGCAGCACAGCTTCCTCCGGCACCTGGGATCCCTGCTGCTGTGGAAGGTAAGGGAGGACCAGTGGCATTCCCTGCACTCTCAGTGCTACAGTATCAGTTTGTAAATATCCAAAGTCTATGAAAGGACATTCAGCAGACTAGTGGAGGGAAAGAGAAAGGAAAAATGGAATGTCCAACACCAGATTGACTCACCACAGAATGAGAAGCCAGGGACAGCCTGAATGGTGCCATTGTTACCAGCAAGGACACAGGGAGGCCCAGCAAGCAGGACACGTGCCCAGATAGCTACAGCAGCGTTCGAGCGTAATGAAGTGGAATTATCACAGCCCCATCAAACGCAGAGAACAATTTAACTGATTAACCATTTGGGTAAAATGTTAGTGAAAGAATTAGCAACCCATTTAAATATATGGGTTTTTTTTTTTCCTCACATCAATGCTGTGTCTCAGACAAAGAAAGCTCAGTGGGGAATAAAACTGTAATGCAATCTACATCCAGCTAATGTACTTTGGTGCTACTGGTTTTGCATAGTCGTGTGATACTCACACATCCATATGCCTGCCACTTGTTAAAAATTTCTTGCTAGATTTAGAAGATACAAAGAAAAAAAAAAAATCCTTCTGCTTCAGAAGAAATGTCTACCTACCAGCTAGAAATATCAGGAGAAGAGTGTGGTGCAGGTTCTAAGCGTCTTTGTCCCTTTGTTGAACATATCTGGTAGTGGCCTCTGCTAGCAAGAGGCCACTGGATGGGATAAACCTTGCCCAGCAGCCCAGCTTGTAACTTGACACATTCAGAACACTTGCAATAATGATGCATTTACTAAACTTCCCACCAAGAGCCATGTTACAGACACTATTAAAATGGCTTCGTGAATCACTTTCTCCTGCTTGACTGACAGCAGTGATTCATTGGCACTCTAGGCACATGCGACTGATTTAGCAGAAAAATGTTGACTTCCCTAATACAAACAATTCCTTATATGGCTAATACTTCTTTCCAAATTAACCATTAGCTTAAAAGTACTCATTAGTAAAAGGTGACTGACTAGGTTTTTTCCTTGGAAGGGGCTTCCTCCAAGAGAATGCAAATCCTCTGTTCCCCATCCTGTTTAGCAACAGAGCAGTAAGAGGTTCATATTCAGCAGCATCCTAAAATTGCACATAACCTGTCTGGCTGCTAGTTGGGCAAGCATCATGGAATATATTTAAAATAGATGGATAAGAAGCCTGATGGTTTGCATGCTTTTATGTGCCTGGTGTCTCTTTGAAGCTCCTATGTAGAAAAAGATTGGCCTGATAAGTGTTTTTTACTTTCTTTTCAGTACTGACTTTACTATCATTCGATTGTCAAGGTGGTCAGTTAAGGTACAACTTGCTCCAAATCAAACTGAAATCCCACCTCCAGAGTTACTTGAACACCTGGTAATGAATGCATTACAAGATTTATCTGTATTGAAAAGAGTCAAAACACTTAAAGAAGCAAAGATAAATCATAATGCAATTGAAACCTGAGTGGGAGAAATGGTTTTGAAGCTACAATGCAGACACAGAAAAGCAACTTCATAGCTTGTTCTGTCTGGGAGGAAGACTACAGCAAACATACAGAACCATGTTCATATAACTCACTGTAAAGTCAGAGGGATTAAGGACATGAAGGATATCTCCTACCACAGCAAGGAACAAAGTCCCTCAGTGGGAGCTGACACTAAAGAAAGTTTTGAAGATACCTGCAGGCCTGCATGCAGCAGGGCAGTACTGTCTGAGAGCTAGCCACAAGGCACTGATTTGGGGAACTTAACTGACAGCCACAAACCAACATGGACCAACTGCAGCTTTCTGTTGAATCAGCTGGGTTTTTTCCTACATATCCTAGGAGGGCTCATAAGTCCAGTGAAGTACAGTTACAAGCCAACTCCAATCTGCATGTGGATACCATAGAGAGATTCTGGATTTGCTACCTTTGGGAACTCAAAGAGATCAGATACTTGTATGTGTAAGCAGCTTTGGTTTGTACATCTGTGCACTCACCATACTGGTGCAACGGTTCCTCTGACATCTGCCAAGAATCAAAATTTAAAATAAAATCTTTTAAACCCACAACAACAAAAACATGTGCTATTCATGTGCTCAGAGTAGTTTAATAAGCAAGGTTTTGGCCATGGCTTTCTGAAATTAGATTTACTCTTGACCAAAAAGGTGCGAGCCCAGACCTCTAAGTATTTCTCCTAGTAGTAAGCTTTGCTCTTATTATGAAAGGATGAATCACAGTCACAGGTTTCTGGGAAAGTCTTAAGGCATGGATTTTGGTTCCAGGATTCCTTTATGAACCTGTCTAGGTGAATGCTGTACAGTGTAATTTGGCACCTTGAAAAGACAGACGAGGCACAGGGTTCCAGGCATCCAGAACATACTTAAATATGGGAAGCAGGTGTTTGTGCATCCACTTTGCTTCTGTGGAACAGGCAGGTATTAAACTCCACTGTGTTGAGCATCTATCAATCTTGTTTCCTTTGCAGGCAACTCTGATTGATATATATGGTTGTTACCTCAGTATTACACTCGATGTCAAGGTACCACATTAGCTTGGTGCCTCTAATGCAGGTGCTGGAAGTATTTTTGGTTCACTGACACTGGAGATATTTCCCAGATAATATGTAGGCCTTTCTTTTCCCTGTCCAGCTCTGGAGGATTTGTCAGCTGTGAGACAGAAAATACTGAAAATTAAACTATCCCCATAAAGCTGCAGGGAAATACATGGGACAGCTTTACCCTTCTCTCCAAGGCACTGTGTGGAGCTCTTCACTGTCTCAAGTTGTGGCATCAGTTTGAAAACTGTTCCTGTTCAGAAAGTTAGTTTACCTTCCTTAAGACCTGAAGTATCTGATAAAGGGAAGGAGGATGATTGTTTTTATTTTGCTTTTTGATAACATGAGAGAAATCCAAAGCCATGAGAGAACATATAAATGGCAACAGGGCCCTTTGCAGGAAACAGCACAAAGCACGCCCATGGAACCTGAGCACATTGGCCCTTCCCTGGCTTAAGCACTGACTTTTAAGGGGTGCTAAAGCACATAGAATCATGAACAAGAATCAATCCATAATCCATTAAAGCTTGCTGCAGTGTGGTCCCTGCACACAGCTTCTGAAACCTGCACAGATCTGCGGTGGACATCCAATTTCCATCATCAGCAGTGGGAAGAAGTCTCAGGTCTTGAATGCAGATGTTTAATCCCTCTGTTCTCAAAACATATGATGAGGAGTCCTCAAAATTGGCTTTGCTTTCATCCCAATGGACCACCCAGCTCAAGGAAGTTTCTAGAGGGATTGAGCTAACCATAAACTAATGCAAGCAGCCTAACTGTGATTGAGTTAAGCAAATGGCAACGTGCCTAACCAAGATCCTTGAAATAAAATACAAAGTTAGGTTACTTATTGTTCATTCAGTGCCAAGAAGAGGCAATTCTTATGGAAAAACATAATACAGAAGGAAGAAATGAGGGATGAGGAAAACTGCTAGAAGAGTAGCTTGAAATCAAAATGCCATCTGGGAGGCGTTCACCTGAACTATCACCTAACTTAAGGGAGCAGGGAAATGTCTGCCATCTGGGATTATGACTAGTCACAGGATCACATGCTGAAGCTCTCTGAAAAGAAATACTTCACTGGAGCACTTCACTGCAAAGTATCGCTACTGCAAACTGCATCCAAGTAAGTACAATCCAGCAAACAAGCAATTGCAGCAACCTGTATGTGATTTTTTAAGTGGAAAGCACTTGAAACTAAAAACATGCAGTGTATATAGCTTTGCGGAGAACACAATCACTGCCAAAGGTACAAAAACTTCAGAAGCATAAATTACAGAGTCCTACTGTTTAAAAAAACATGCCTGAATGGAGGTAGATCAGATATCAGGGCTGATGATTTGCTTTCCACTGGCTTCAGACCAAGAGCGAAGGAAGAAAAACAAATTAGGATCTTGAAAAAGTATCAAAATATTTGCCAGTAAAGAGCAAAGCACTCCTTTTCACATGCTCTTTTTCCTGAAAATAAGGGGGGCAGAGTTGTGTGCTCTTCTGAAGGGAGTGACTGCTATTTGCTTTAAAATATCCTGAATAAGCAATACCTGATTTAATCTCATCCATCTTGAGAAGAGCAGCCTAGTGACCGAGTAGCAAAGACTTCTGAGTTTATGTCTGGAGCCCTCTATTTATTTGAGCTTTCCTCCAGGCTCACACTGAATCCATTTCCAGTTCCCAGGCTGTAGATAGCTCATTAGGTCTACATATTAAATGGGTCTGGTCATTTAGACTCACAGAGAATTGCCACACCAGCAGCCAGCAGGACACACAGTATGCGGATTTGCAAGCAGTTTATGCTGGTGCAAGATCATGCTGCAACCAAAACAAATGGCTACCCCTTTCCTTGCAAGCCCATTTCCACCCCTTCCTTCAACTTGCTGCCCTGTAGCTGAAAACAGACATTCTTGGGTTTAACAGGGTTGTTTGGCTGGAGGCTCAGCTGAGTGCTCGTCTGGCCAGTGCTCCAGCAGGATTCAGCCCCTCGAGTCACTCAAACCAAACCATCCAAATCGAGGACCTCCAGCTTTGGGAGACTTGGAGCGCATTCATCTCGGGCTATATTTGAAGACCTTGAGAACGATCTCCATCTGTAAGACATTACAGGACTACATGAAGAGGGGCTCAAATCAGTGGGATGCACACCACAGCTGCAAACCAGAAACATCTTACTTCTAGGTACTTACTGAACTGTGTGTCATTTAATTATAATGTAATGATACACGACTTCGTCTTTAGTTTTTTCCTCAATTCATCTGGAGTCAAACAACTAAAATTAAAGATCTGGGTCAATCTGATTAAGAATCATACCGAGGCTGAAAATAGCTATGTTTTCCTGACTACAGACTGAGGTGTACAGCATTATTTTAATAACTTCAGATGCTGAAGATACTCTGTCTCTAAAGGCAATGACCAAGGAGAGCTGTAAGAGCAGGCTGTAAGGTCACAAGTGTTAGGCAGGAGAGTGAACAGGATGCAGTAGAAGCCAAAGGCAGAAAATTATTTCAGAAAAGAGAATTCATGTGGGACAGGCCAACCCAACAGTCTTGGACATATTCCTCACTTAGGAAGACTCAAATCACTAATCTTTTGGCATCAAAGATTCCCTGAAGGAAAATTCACCATGTACCCTCCCAGTTTCTTTCTTTTTCTGAGCACTTGGTATTTGGGGAACAAGGTATAGGGCTCAATGGTGCTTTCATGTAACTGACCCAGTGTGCTTCTTTTGTTTTGGTGTTATTCTCGGTGCCACAAAACCATTTGTGAAAAAGTGGTACACAACCTAAAAACAAGTATCAGCTCTCTGGAGTTTAGCCATCCTAAGGAATGCAATAAAACACTATATTCTGTTGAAAAAAATCCCTGAGATAGTAAAAAAAATATTATGGACTGGAAAGGTACTCTAATTTTAGACTGGTTTCTCTCTAAGTCTTGATCTAATTCCCACAAAAACCTTGGTTTCATCTCCTGCATATGCTGCAGATTTTTTTAATATAGAACTTTTTATAAAGGGTTGAGATCCCAAATTCCTTCAGGCTACCTACAGAGACCTAAAAATAGAAGTAAACTTGAAAATCAGACAAAAGGGGATTTAACACACCAAGGACAGCCTGGGGCTGGCG
Source organism: Psilopogon haemacephalus (assembly GCA_013396835.1). NCBI lineage: Eukaryota > Metazoa > Chordata > Aves > Piciformes > Megalaimidae > Psilopogon > Psilopogon haemacephalus. The sequence goes on from VWZI01020038.1 coordinate 711,171, forward strand.
CAGAAGGAAGTGTAGTTTCCAAGGCAGTTGGGCTGGAACTTTGTTCACTCTCCCTCTGCTCAGTTTCACAACAAACACTGGACCAAAGACACTGTAAAATAAACCTCACTTTTCCTGTAGAGTTGAGGGACATCCTCCTCTCAAAAGTTATATAAAAAATCTGGACTGAACCATTGTAATGCTAATGGTGGAGCTAAGCTTTCTTGAGGAAATCACAAACTGTACTACATAGCTCAGAGAGGAATAAGCTACCTTTGTTGTGAGTGGTTAACCATGCAGAAATGCTTGGGCCATGGTCTCTTGGGTTTTAATGCAACCAGGAATCACACTATGCTCTAACTACTGCTTGTAAAACACCATGAATCCTCTAGAAAAGACAGCTCACCCACAGCTTCACATCTACTAGGAAGTACTACTAATGTCTTCCCCCATGAAGCAAACACCTGGACTGGAAGCCTGTGGAGGTCTCTGGCTTCAACGGCCACTGCCATCACCACCTCAACCATCACAAAGAACAGCAGAGCAGGAGTGAAACCTGCAGAGCATTAGCTAACATTAGGTAAGGCTGGATCGTACCAATCTGCAGCAGATATCCATGAACAGACACACTGTTTGTACATCAGGGCAAGCAGATTTTGCCATGTGACCAGAACATCTTCTGCATATGCAAGATGTCTCCACTTGACTGCCCTTATAGTATGAAATGTCAAAAAGAGGTTCATGCTCTGTGTCAGGCTGTATCCTCACAGTTGATGGGTTAAAGAAAATCCCAGTCAGAAATTATCCACAGAGGGGAAATACTGAATAAGGACGCAGCAAGGAAGGCTTGGAAGTGGCACAAAGCCCTATCTCAAGGTTTCCATCCACCTCCTGAAATTTCAGCTAGGGCTCTTAACAGCATGTGGTGCATGTGGTGCCTTTGAACATCTACCACCAGGAGGAGGAGAAAGTCATCCACAGGCAGATATTTAGCCGCAAGAAGGACACAACAGGACCATTTCACAAAATCTGGATCCCAACAAGCAGGTTCTAGGATCCTGGGGATCCCACAACCCACAATCAGAACAAGCTGTATCCAACCAGGGCTTGTCTTCCTTGAAACAAAAATGGGTGAAAATGTCAGCCAATTAAGCTTTATCCGCCTACATCACATTAGCTCTAAAAGCCAAAGAGGATCCCAGCAGAGCTCTCTGGGAAGTCTCACTTCAGCAGATCTGAACCCTTAATGTTAAAATGTTACAAAAACCAGAACCACTGCGTGGGTGCCCCAAAGCCACCCTGTGAATATTAATCACTTGTGCATATTGAATATAATTGTCTCTCCAGTATTAAATAGCTCTCCTCAATTATTGGAAAGTGACTCCCACAGTTCAATTTAAAGTTTAAATTTGGAAGGGACAGGTTTTCTTTTCTTTCTTTCTTTCTTTTTTTTTTTTTAAATTTCTCTTTCTTTCTTTTAATGTAAACCACATACTTGTAAAGAACTTATGGATAAGGTAACAAAACACATACAGCTGTGATTGTGGCATCTCCTTTCTGTAATACATTCAAGGATGTGTTTTCTTCAGTAACAGTGGTCAGCACACCGCAAAAATTACAGTTCCTGACAACTTCTACTAAGTTTAGCCTGTGCAGAAAAGATGATGATGATGTACACGCAGCTGAACATGCATGCAACAATGGCTGGATTTAGGAATTAAACAAGAGCCTAAGTCAGTGGCTATGGTCTCACATACCCTGCACACGGTGACTCCTGCTTTTAGGGACCTCCTTGGGAACTAGACTACTCAAAACCTACCTCCAAGTGGCCATCAGGGCTTTTCAGTATTTCTAGCAAAAGGGTATGTAAGACTAAAAAACAATGAAAATATCCCAGCTATGATTTCCCAAAAGCTGGGAAAAAACCCTCAAAGGCAAATACAAAACCAAATTCTTGGCAACAGTAATCTAGGCACAAACCTCTCTCTTGGCTATAAGGTTCAATTGGATGATTTTGAACAAGAGAGCTACCTCTGCACTGGTAAAGAACAAGGGACAGTGACAGGTCACTTACATGGAGATAAAAAGGTAAAACTATGTCCAACACTATATTATAATTGGCCCTGGGTCACCTTTGTGTAGTGTTGTTGTGGTCCAAAGACATAACTATAATTTTGTGGGATCAGGATAGGGGAAAACAGTTAAAAAGGCCAGAAAAAACATGAAACATGCCTCAGCCCACTACAGTATTTTTATAGCATAAAATGGTTTACGGCACTTTGGGACACAGGACTATGTCTATAGTGGTGTTAGGTGGTTGGACTCAGTGATCTTAGAAGCTTTTTCCAATCAAATTCTATGACTCTATTCTATAAGGATGCATATGGCAGACAATGCTCAAAGTGGTCATGAAAAGGCTGAAGTCCATTGAGACTGCTGAAAAACCGAGAAGGGCAGAAGGAAATAAAATTACTCAAACTGTGACCAAGTACCAGTTGGCACAGGCCAACACAGTGCTAACAAGCACAATAAGAGGAAAGCAGTGAGACCATCACCTCTACATCTCAAATTCCACTATCTCAGGTAGGGTAAGCACCATGCTCTATTTCACACCAAAGGTGTCAAGTAAAGATGAGCAAAGTGCTAAGACACTGTCAGACTGAGGACCTGGTACAGACAAAGGTTGGAAACTTCCCTCCTCTCACCCCATTCAAAGCTACCTAATCAGGTTCACCAGGGAACTAGTATTCTGTGTGCAAATCTGGACTTCTTTTTTGCCCCATCTATCAAAAACATAATGACAGTCATTTCCCTAAGCTTGGTAAAGGTAAGCTTGGCCTAACATGACTTCATTGCTGACAAGTATCTTATACTTACTGTACACTGCTAGAATTAAAGACTTGGAAGGAATTTTGACCTTTACAAAGCTTTAATTTTGTTGAATTTATATGTGGTAATAATCACTGCTGAGACTCCTTAAAGCCCCTGTCTCCAATCTCAGGAGAAGCATCTAGTGAAACCAGCCCCATAGAGTGATTTCCTTGGGTATGGCTGAGGCCTCACAAAATGCTATGCAAATTCATGACTTTCACTAAGTGCCTCAGAGGAATCTTAATGCCAAGATAGGCACCAAGAAGAAAAACAAACACTCACCGGCGACACTGTTCTCTTTTTCTTAAATGCACTTGAAAGAGGGCTGGAGGCAGCAGTTGCACCTAACAATCTCCATGAAAGCTGTTACGTTCAAGGCTGCCAAATAACATCTTTTTTTTTTTTCTTCACTGCTTGTTGTTGTTCTCTTGCTTTTTCATCCTGCACTGCCTTGATGGAGCACCAAAGGGGATCTGCGTTTGCATCGTAAAAGTATCTCCCAAAAATAAAGAGCTGGTTTTGAAGTACAAAGCCACTGTTGTGGGACACTGTGGCATCTGTTTTAGCATGTCATTTTCATATTTAGAAGCAGCATATCTTCACAGATTGAGCACAGCCGGTAAGTCACTCACCAATCCCTTCCCATTAGTTCTCACAAGCCAGTTGCAGTCAAGGAGGGGGACACACTCTTCTCACCCTCTAGTAGCTCTCCACAATCCCTTCCCATTAGCTCTCACAAGCCAGTTTCAGTCAAGGAGGGGGACACACTCTTCTCACCCTCTAGCAGCCCTCCACAATCCCCTCCCATTAGCTCTCACAAGCCAGTGGCAATCAAGGAGGGGGACACACTCTTCTCACCCTCTAACAGCCCTCCACACCTCTGCAGCCCTGCACCTCTGCTGCGGCATGCCGCAATCTGCCTGATTCACACTGCCCAGCCTGGTATCTCCAATGCTGGTGTCCTGCCAGCAGTTCAGCCTGGAAGCAGGACACAAGTCTGTCGGCCTCTGACCTTGATGCAATGTGCAGCTTTTCTCTTTTTCTGTGTCACGCAGCATGGTGAGCATACACTGCATGGTGTATGTAGGAGAAACTACGCAATAAAATCAGGGGAGCTGCTGAAGCACGCAATCTGCTGCACAGCTCTGACCTGTGTCATCAGATTTTTCTGTCTCTGTCCCCTGGCCATGTTTCTACGTTGGTGCCCAGAGCTAGAAAATAGTGCATATAAAAAACACCAGAGCTAGCCTCTTCCATTAGATGGCTGGACCACTGATCTGAGAAGACCCAGCAAGACACATGAATGAACTTTGAATGACTGCAATGTGCTCACCATGTGTATGCCACACGTGGCTTGTACAGGACTTGCAGCTCCTCTTTCCCCTCACTAAGAGCAGTCTGCCACTCAGCTGTAAGCAGAATTGCAGTTTGCGGCACAAGGCGGTGCTGTGTAACTCAATCAGGCAAAACGCGGCCAATAATAAAAGCAGGGCAAAACATAATAAAGACCTAACAGCAGCCATCAAAACAAAGATCACAGGACTGGTGTTCGGAGTACTTGAAGGGCACCAGATAGAAAAATTCATTTTGGCTCTGTGTTTTCTGTTAAAAGAATGAAGGATGACAGGTATGACATCCTCCTCAGTTAGCAGAAGCAGCATCTTCTCCATACCTCTACATCTCTCATCATTTTCCAATATACAGGGAGTTGAGTACTGTAGCCTGCAGGACTGGCAGTCTCCTGCAAGTGGACAGCACTGTTTCTGGGTGACATTTTGCATAGATGAGAATATCAGCTCATTCAAAGAGTGGAATTTCAGCCCAGAGAATGTTTACCCTGGAGAGAAGGGAAAACACTTGCAGGTTTCTTTTTACTCAAAGCCACAAGAGCGGAGGAAACCTTACACATGTGCAGGCAGGGGAGGGTGAGAAGGCAGGGCAGAGGGGAGACACAACCAACACGTGCAAGCTCCCCGAGTGGAGTGATCCGTTATGGCAGCTACCCTGGAAAAAAGAAGCACTCTCAGCATCACAAAACACGCAGGAAAATCTTTAGCTGGCAAATGCAGATTTATTTTTTCCAGAAGCAATGAAGAGTAGAAAAGCCCTAGAGCTGCAGATAAGGAAGGGAGCAGTGATGGGAACAAGTCAGCTCCAGAGACCAATTAGTTCAGCTCTCTCCTGGATGCAGTCCCCTCTGCAGAAAGGGAGTGTTAAAGGAAAACAGGGCCTGGAATAACCTGAAACATCTTTATCTACAAACACAGCCTAGCAAATGCCACACACTTCTGTTTTAGGTGGAGGCAAACTGCCTTCCTTACCTGAGTAGTTTTCGCCCTTCTGCCTTGCATGCTGTTGCTGTGGCTGATCTGTGGGTTGGTGGCCCCTTCAGAAAGGCAGTGGGATTTCCTACAGGGCAGCGTGTTGTAATTGCTGTAGGAAGGGGCGTCCTCGGCAGTAACTGATGCCAGCTTATGGCTTCCGATATCCGGGATGTCGGACACCAGATTTCGGCAGTACCCTCCAAAGGCATTTCGCGGGCCTCCGTTGATGGTAGCACTTGGGGGTTTGGGGGAATACAGGTCGCTCATAGAGTTGGCACGCTGGCAGGTGACCAGTGCCTGGGGACTGCCACCAGCATCCGTTCCCTGTGTGGCCTCAGCATCCTTCTCCTCGGCCAAGCCCAGGATTTCCTCATTGCTTGTTAAATGCTCCTGGCTGAGGTCGGATAGCGAAAACTCCAGGCTGTCCTCACGCCAAATGTCAGCTGATTTGGAGCGCTTCTTCTTGAAGCTGGCTGTCTCCATGAAGTTTGTCCCATTGGGGGCGTATCGATGTGACCTCCCGTCGCCCGCCACCAGGAACGGTGGATCATCCCCATAGAGCCTGCCCTCCTCTGAGTCAGGCATGCTCTGGACAGAGGCGGCGGTGAGGACAGTGCTGCTGTCCACACTCGGGGTGATGGAAGAGTCAGTGTGGTAGGAAACAGGACGCAATCCCATGTCCACACGGTCCACCCAGATTGGGCTTCCAAAGTCCTCTAGGTTGGCCTCCTGGGCAAAGGGCTCCAGGCCATTCTCTGCCAGGGACTGGGGGATGCTGGGGGTGCTGCTGGAGCGGGTACTCACTTCTGAGTTACGGTGGATAATTTTTCCAGAAGAAGCGTGTCGCGTCCGGCGAGAGGCTTTATTGGAGAGGCGAAGAGAGCGGGAAGTGTGCTTGCGGCCCAGGCTGGTGTGCTTGTCTCCATAGAAGGCGTGCTCCACGCTCTGGCTCTCTGCGTTTCCCATGGCGTCACAGTCTGCAAGGGGAGAGAGTAGGGGACCGGTAAATGCAGTAACCAAAAATGAAGGCAAGAAGACATATGGATGCTCCCAAGCACCCAGAAGAGCTGCCTTGTTTTGTTTTGTTTTGTTTTTTTAATGAGCTTGTTCTAATACCTGCACTACAGCTTCTACCACATCTGACAGGATGTGCTTTAAACAGCATCAACAATCGCACAGAATTATTTAAGTCAGCGACCATTTTCAGCAAACTTACAGATACAACCCAGGCAAATCAGTACATAGGAAAAATTCAGATTATAGTTATGTTGCTGTAAATGAAGAGTGTAGAAAAGGACTGAACTGTGAAACTTGGTGTGAACTGGACCCAGTTTACCACCAAAGTGAAGTGGAAATCTCAGCTCTGTGCACATTGACTTGACTTCCAGCGTTACTTCCTCAACTTGGAAAATGAACAACTTGTTTATTGTTTATCTGCATGCAGCAAGATGCCAAAAAGCAGATGGATATACACCTTTATCTGATATTTCAATTGGTTTGTTTTTTTCCACTAGGAACTGTGAATTGAAGCACCACATAGCAAAGTACAGATTCAACTGTTCGGCAGCAAGCTAATGATAGGTTTGATTCCTGGAACAAAAAACAGTACAACATTAAGCACAGGTACAGAGAGCCCCACACAAGAAAGCTGTATTATGAAAAATAAATTAGCTTGAGTGACTCACACTGTACAAAAATAATCTTTCCTTCCTCCTCACTCTGAAGTGGATAGCTAGATTTAAGTGCTTTGATCTAGCAAGAGTAAAACTGAACTGGTGCATAGGACTGGGTTTCAGTCCCCATCTTCATACCTAGCCTTCTGCATTATTCATTTGCACACGTGCTGCCATGAAACAGGTTTCTCATTTAGAAGATGGGAGTGATAATCTGGACTCAGCCTTGGAAAACAGTGAGGTCTGTGATCTCACTCAACAAATGTCAGGAATATTTTATCAGTAGTATTGGCTGCTTTGTGCTAAAGAGCAAGAAGAACAAGAAAGGTAAATGTTAAAGTACGTGGCCACTTCAAATTAAATAGGAGATCCCAAATTACACATAACTCAATTAAACCTAGACAAATAGTCCATGAATCTTGAACAGAAATTCCAAGACAAAGTTTCCTTATTTTGAGCTATTTCTTGGTTGAAAAAAAAGCTGCCCTGTCAGTAAAACAATTTAGAGATTTCATTCCTTGGGGCAATTTCCTCTCCTTTAACAGGATGTGCCAGCAGGTACTGAGACAGATGCTGGCAGAATTAATGTGATCATCTATTTCCCCTCGCTATCTAAATACTCACTATCACTGCTGCACAGAAATGAATTAGCCCTGTATAAATTATATATAAAGTGAGGAAACAGTTGTGCTGTGAACACAGGCACAGCATTTTTGGCATAGGCTGCCCTCAGCGCAATATTAGGCCTGAACTTCTGCAGTGATATTTCTGACCACAGTCAGAGGATTGAGCTTCTCTACTCTACCCAGCAAAGTACATCATGTCTGAGGCTAAGGATCTGTTCAGTGCAATGGGCACCTCCATAAATATCTGGGCATTTCTGTATCTAAAACACATATAATTGCATGGGAAGTAACCTATGCCAGGAAATACCCTATGTCTGCTGAAATTGAACTCCCATGAAACTGGGTTATCATGCATTGTTTATAACAATAGAGGCACTGAAGAGAGGTCAGGTTTTAATCTTTAAAAATGGCAGCACTATCAATCCCTAGCGAGCCTTCATTATTCCTTTAAAGCTACAGCCCTTTGATATGGACTGGCCTGGAAAACAAACATCAGCTAACTTTCGCTTCTAAAACATTTTAAAGTACAAAACTGTGTTTTGTCTTCTACGCTGGTATCTTAAAACCAGATCCCAACGCTCCCCGTCTTGCAAAAGAAACCCTCTCAGGGTAATGGTTATAACTGCTCAGTCTGAGAAGTGTGCTAACCACACTCATTCAACAAGATTGCCGCTGGCTGCGGAGTCCATCACAGAACACAGTCATGTATCGCCACTTTCCAGCAATGCAGCCGTCACGTCAGTACCTAAGGAGAAACAGTAGTATTAAAAGCCCTCTCGAAACCTTGCATGAATGAAGAGTGGCTCTTTACCTCCAGAAACAAAGCTGCTGAAGGGCAGGAGCATCCCCCACACACCACACTCCGAGGAACAGCTGCTGATGAAAACGCTGAGCAACACAGCTACGGAAAGCAGCCCCGTGCCACCACCTCGACCTAGTCTCCATGCACACTGGGCAATATTTCACCCAGCCAGAAAGTAACAGAACCACAAGTGACTCGGCAAGGAGAGGAGCAGCAGCTCAGGCCGCATCCCGAGAGGAAATAAGGGCACTCTCACGGAAGTAGGGAAGTCTTTTCTCTGCAGACGGCGCAGGAATGTTTACTGAGTGATTTCACACAATGAGAAGTATCTGCTAGATACCGGCAAGAAGTGTCAGACTTCAAAGTAAAGAGCTGTCCCTTTCTAATTCGGCGGATTGGCACTTTCAGCGAGCAGGCATTTGCAAATCCCGCAGACGGCGATCTATCCTGCCCATACCTCACTCCTGCATCCAGGAAGAGTCCTTGCTCTAAACCACTGATTTCCCGGGCAATACCTTGCAGGTTTGCATGAATGCTGCGTGCTGGGAGCAAGTGGCCTGCTGGCAAGCATGGTGCAGCTGATCCAGCTGCAGCAATCCGAGACAGTGCTACCCTCATGGTTTGTCACCATCCTCCAACAGTCAAACACAGTCAAGATGAAGGTAACCATTCGTGGAATTCCTAAGACCAGTGACTCCTCCTGGAATGGACCTCCATTCTTCTCATCCTCATTTTTGCCCTCCCTCTGTATTCCCTCAGACCTCTGCTATGAGGACAGGCTGAGAGAGTTGGGGCTTTTCAGCCTGGAGAAGGCTTCGAGAAGACCTTATAGTAACCATCCAGTATCTGAAGGGGGCCTGCAGGAGGGCTGGGGAGGGACTATTCATAAAGTCTTGTAATGACAGGATGAGGGGGAATGGGTTCAAGCTGGTGGAGGGGAGATTTAAACGGGATGTTAGGAGGAAGTTGCTCACAATGAGGGTGGTGAGGCACTGGAACAGGTTGCCCAGGGAGGTTGTGGCTGCTCCCTCCCTGGACGTGTTCAAGGACAGGCTGGATGAGGTCTTGAGCAACCTGATCTAGTGGGAGGTGTCCCTGCCTATGGCAGGGGGTTGGAACTGGATGACCTTTGAGGTCTCTTCCAACCTAAACCATCCTATGATTCTGTGATTCCTGGCTTAGCATTTCTACCAGTTACCCTGAACCCAATTCAGGTGCTCATGTAGCTGAGCCCACTAAAACAGCAACCATCCAACCAACCAAACCAAACCAAACCAAAATGAAAACAAATGGGGAAAAAAAAAGGCAACAATTTTTTTTTCTTTTCTTTTTTTTTTCTTTTTTCTGAGATAGTGAGTTCAACTAGCATGTGCCAGAGGCCACAAGAGTGCCCATCTGGGGACACAGTGAGATGAGGATGGGACAGCATGGCTGGAGAGCAATGCAGGAGCCAGGGAGGAGGGGCCAGCAAGTGGCACCTCCACTATTTTTTGGCAGCTGTGAGCTGTTAGGAGATGTGGAAAGGCAGCCCTGAAACGTGAATTCACACTGAAGCAGGTGTTGGCATCCCCAGCTAGAAGGAGCAGGCACTAGGAAGGGGAGGGAAAACCCAGCCTCCTTCCTCTCCCAGGGGCAGCAGCAGACGCCCTGGGGCAGAAACATCTTAAACTGCTCAAGCTATGACTGCCAGATGCTGCCTGTCTACAGCTTAACTGAATTTAGCACACTCAACAAAAAAAAAATCTGTATCAAATTAAGAAAATGAGTAATGTTAATGGGAGCTGCACGGAAATGCTGGTAGGACAAAGGCTCCCCTTGTTAGCTCACTTGCCAAATCCAAAGGTGACCACTAAAGACCTATCAAGGTACCACCAGGATACAACATAAATCAAGTGTGACACATCTTGATGCTTTAAACAGGTCTGTCGTGCTCAACCAAGGACTGTGAAGTGTCAAAAATCTGTTTTGAATTATTCTCTAAAGCTAGCAGAGATTAGCACACAGAGACCATGCACTGCAAGCTGAACGAGTTGGAAATTTTTCAGCCGAAAATGTTGATTCATCAAAACCCAAACTTTTCAAGTGAATAGACTGCTTTTGATAAAAGGCTCCAAGAGGGAGAGATTTGAAAGCTGAAGCAACAACAAGCACGTCTCCTGGAAGAGGCACCAGCTCAGTGACTTAGTTGCTTGCCAAAGATGCGGAAGACTGAGATTCGAATCTGCAGCCCAAGACAGGCAAACAAGGGGCGGCAACTTTTTCCTCCACATCCTCAAGAGGCGTCCTGACCATCACGTTACCAGCTGTTCTGGGAAAGGGCTCTCCTGGAAGATCTGCTTCTTCCTGGCTCGGATCAGGGAAAATATCAAAATTGTGGAAGTCTTCAAGGGGCCAGGAAAGTCACCTTCTATCTAGATTGCACCTCAGGAGACAGTAAAGGGGTTTGACTTGTTGGGGTTTTCAAAGCTGAAACTTAAGACTGATACCAACATTAGGAATCCTGGAAAAAACAGTATTCCCTACATCAGCTACCCTGAACAGGCAGACTGACCTCTAGATGAACCATTGCATTTTTGCTGGATGAGTCTTATACGAAATAGTTACACACAAAGATGATCACATTTTAGATGATCACTGGTGGCAGCCCCCTCAAAGAATGTACTGAATACAGTAATTTTCCCCCAATATTAACTGTTTCTTAAAATAATAAGAAAACCAAAATACTCATTTCAGTTACAGTTACTAACTCTCAAACTTCCGAAAAGTTGGGCCATCAGATTGCAGGAGAAAATCTGAAATATACTAACTTTCCAACCAAATCTGAAGCACCTCGCAAGACAACAGATTGCAAATTTAAAATTAGATTCTAGTGGGAGGCCCTGGTGACAAATCTGTATTTTTCTCCTGGAGCAGAGCTTGAAGGCTGTGAGAACCAGAACAATGACTAAATCCACAGCGAGCAATGAGCCTACAGAAATAAACTTCTGCTAAAATCTGCCAGCCAACAACAAAGATTTTTACTGAACTCACAAGAACCACACAGAAGAACGTACAAGACTAATAACCAAGTGTGAATATACACATTTTATTGTAATTAAAACATACTTTTTTTTTTCAGAAGGGCAAGAAAGAGGCTGGAATTCCACACTAAGCTTCATTCTCAGAAACTCCAACAGCATGTTTGTTTTCAAATCAGAACCTTTTAACCAAACATTTAATTTTTGTAAGCTACTCTCACGTACACTAAAGGAAGGGACGGATTCTAAAGAGGCCCTGCAGGCAATCCAAATAAGAAGAGGAGAGAGGGAGGAAGGGATGTCATCAGTAGCTGCTTGATAGCCATTCGAGTGCCTTTGTATTGCTAAACGGTATAACCATAACCACATGCAGCTTATCTATTTTCTCCCCTCCTGTGAATCATTACACAACATGGCAAACTCCTAAAAAAATTTTATAATAAAAAATAAATAAATATATATATATTTATATATGGACACACATGTACCTTCCAAGGCAGTACTGGTATCCAGCGCAACCTTCCCCAAGAGAGCTGTGGCATTTAGAGGTATAGAATTGCAAATTTATACCAAAATGAACAGTTACTGGGACTGCAGAAGCTGTCAGCACCTGCCACTCAGCGACTCCATTACTCTCCCGTCAGAGTCTATGACTATATGCCAAAAACCTGGGGAGAAAGAGGGGAGAAAAAAAAAAAAAAAATCAGACAAAGGTTTAGTAGGAATGGCTATACAGGAGGACGTCTTCTGCCAGGTCCTGTTATCATCACTTACCTAGGGAACACTGTGTGATACAGCATGCAAATGCTGTGCTTAAATTTGAATGGTGAAAACCAACGATGGCAGAATAAATTAAAAACCCAGTCCTACATCAACAGTCCAAACTACAGAACATGGAGAGTTCCTCTTCCCACCACTTTGTACAATAAAAATCCCCACAGACATGAACATGCCAGTGCTGAGGACAGTCTGCCCTGGCAGGGCTAGAAAACCTTGGTTCCAAAAACCATCTGTGTCCGAAGATGAACACCAGGAAAGGCAGGTTCCAATAAAATAAAGTTTAACTTCTGGCAGCAAGAAAGGACCTAACTACCCGGGGAACAGGCCCAAAACTGGAAGACCTCAGAGAAGATTTCTCTGTGCAGGCTGTCTGATTTACAAAAAGGGCTGTTATCCAAGCAGGGATTTCATTAACATTTTTCAAGGGCGAATCAGACACATAGGGCAGAGCACTTGCAAGCACTTTTGCGCACAGTGAAAGGATCACGGGGTTAATTGCGTTCACTAAGGCACGAATACAAGAGGCCGATCTGCACTTCTTTGTACCTAAGCCATAACAATAGTCAGGTTACACACAAGCATCCACTCCTGTGGGTAACATACCCCAGCACTTGCTTGGCCCAATACCACTGGCAAGCTTCCTTGCAAGAGCATCAGCTCTGTAAGGTACCAAAACCCACGAACTCACCAGAGGACTGAGTGATGCCCAAGCAATATCTCAAGTCACCCGACACCCCCTTTCTCCCAGCCAAACACTGGCAATGAAACATTAACACAACACTGTACATAGAGTTTTCAGAGTTACAAACTTTTTCAGAAGTCTCAAGGAACAAAAACCTCGGCAGAGGCTATTGATGCCCTTCATGTTATTAGAGCAGCTTGGTGGGGAAATGGTGATCCTCACTCTTGGCTGGATTCTCAAAAGAAACAAGAGTCACCACCTCCTATCCAAATGACAAACATTTTCATTTTCTTCTCCTTTATGCTCTCCTCTTCCCCCAAGCTGTCGGTTGAGATTTGAAAAGCAGTTCGCAAATTGCTTAGGAGCTGGCAGAAATTACTAAAACGAAGCTCATTTATATTGCAGTGGACTCATTACCATGCCAGCTGCCAATAGTTTGCAAGACAGGACTCTCACTAAGAAGCAGGGTCCAAGAGTCTTTCCACCTGCACCAACCACATTACAAGCAACTCTACAATGTGCACCTTCAAAAAAAAAAAAAGGAATTGTGACTATGGTATTTCAGATCTGCCAGCTGCTGCCATAGAAATCTTGTTCAAAAGAAGAAGAAGGGAAAAAAAAAATATACAGATATGGCTGAGTATTTTATCAAACCTTCCACCCTGCAGGGGCTTATGAGGAGGTTGAAGCAAACTTTGGACACTTCTTTGAGAAACCAACTACAAAGTCACCTCTTCTACACACTGCCTGTGATCCTCTGACAAAAATCATTCTTTCTCTTGTGGTTGTTTGTTTAAAAAGGCAGGAAGATCCTGTTTAAAACTGGATACTGGATTATCCACACTCTAGTACATCAGAGGGGCTAGCAATATCCTTTACCATGAACACACGAGTACTTTGCACACACAGCTCCTCCAGAAGAGAAGGATTTATCATTACTAGCAGATTCTTTCCTGAAAAGGTTTGTTCCTATTAACTTTTACAACTTGGAAAGTCTTACCCAAATGAAGCCAAGACATACTTTACAAGAAGAACATTTTTTCATATTTCTATCTTTCATTAATACACTCATGAACAGTCCTTGCTCCCATGTTTCCCAGTTCAGTCTGACAGCCCAAGCTCTGCCATAGCAGCTGCTGAAGCAGCTTGGACAAGGATGTCTCTCTGACATGTTTTTTGCAAAAGGGGATGCCTGTGCTCCTCCATCAGGAAGAAAGGCAGAAGAAAACATGAGCGCGGCCCCATGGCTTGCTTCCCAGCACAGAGCCCTTCCCTGCACAGGACATATTTGCTCCTGTGGACACACACCACTGACCGTGTGTGTTCAGACCACCAGTAACTCATCAGTAACTGTTCTAAGGGAGGTGGACAGCTGTAAACATTCACACACAGAGCAGTTCATCTTGTTAAAAAATGAATGTCAGGTAAAAATTTTCTAACTTCCATTCTCAAACAAAACGTTCAGTCTTAGAGATGACTCCTGCAAACCTGGACATGGACACACACATATGGACATCCATGCACATACACAGCCATGCCTCCATGCATGTATGCCAGTGTCTACAAACATCAATGCAATTCCTTTTGTTCTTTGAAGGTTTGGAAGTAGCACAGCTGTATTTATTTCATAGCCACAAAACAGTGCCTTGAAAAATCAGGCCAAGGAGTTCCCACAGGGCTCATCGCACAGCAACTTAAGTCAATCCAAAATGAGGAAGCTCAAAGCAAACTGCCATGAAGGGATTAAATTAATGCATAGTAGGGAAGCAGAATATATTAAAGGAGGACCTTTTTATTCATCACATCTACTACCTGTGATTCTAGGTACAGCAAAGAGAGGCTGGACTTTCACGTGCAGAGAGTAGTTTGCAGTAAGAGATCAGGGAAAAAACAGCACACCAGTTTTCTCTTCACTTGTGGACGCCTGACATTAACATTGATGCATGAAAAAGATGTAAGTCATAGTTTTCTAAAAGCCTCCCTTCCAAAGCATAACCCTTCCTTTAGTATGCAATACATCCCTTTGTCCAGTGGACATGAAAAGTTGGCTAGAAGAAATATAGCTCACTTTCAACTCTATTTTTTGGTTTTATGATGCATCTTGTTTCTCAGATTCCAAATCCAACTGCAGATGTGAGATCAGCTGATGATTAAGCAAATGTTCATCCAGCTTTGAGAAGTCCTTGGTAATTCTATCATAAACCATCAGGATGTGTATTTCATACAGTAATCATTTCACACAGAAATTATTTATCAGTGCCTCTGGGCTGCATTCCGCATCCTTGATCCTAGTCCCACACTATTGTAACTCTGGTGTTCTATTTTGTCTCCTGAAATGGAGAATCAGGCCCTTTATTTGTAACTGGAGGCCACATTTTGTTAGCCTTTATTACCTCTAGTTAATATGAATTGCTGCTGAAACCCATCTATCAAATTATCTACCTTGAAAAGAAGATAAATATCCCTAGTATGCTCCAGGGATTTGGTGCCCTGACAACTCTGGCTTTCCCCATCCCACATCCCGTGACTGCCCTCCACAAAATACAACACTGCAACCTACAGGATGGGGATGGATAGGGGGAGGGAGGAAGAGAAGGAGGAAGGGTGTTGTATGACCAGATCTTTGTCTGAGAGGGTTTTCATGGCAGGGCTGGGTGAACACACAGGTTCAAAAGTCTGATTCAGAAATGCTCCAAGCATTCTTTTTCTCCGTGTAGTCACTGAAATTATGGAGGACACCAAGGTTTAGGACCAACTCAGAAGCTGGTTAACTTTTAAACCAGCAAGAATATACTACAAACACACTTCTTGTGTTTTCTTTCTGTAACATAAAAAATGTCATAGAAACCTTTCATTTGTGAGAAGAATGTATTTTAAAGCGATCAAGTTTTACACTACCTGCCAAAGTGAACAGCTGCTCCTGAAACTGGAGTCTAATGATGATGACCAACAGACACGGCTGGAGGGAACTACCTGCACATCTGCAAAAATTGGCCAGCTGAGCTAGAATTGCAGAACCCCTCACTAGAATTGAAACCCTCTCACTAACACACAGTCTTGGTGTCTGTCACAGTAAGGACACAGTGGGTGATCACACAGTCTTGGTGTCTGTCACAGTAAGGACACAGTGGGTGATCACTCTAGATGAAGAGGAGGTGGAAAAAAACACAAACCTACATATTCTTTGTGGAGAAGTCGTAACGGGAAGATGTGGGATGCCTCGTTCCTCTAGCTGTAGCACCACAGCTCTGAGAGTTTTTCAGGGGCTTTAAGAAGAGGTAGAAAGAGGCGGAAGGAGGAAGGTCTGTCAGGGGAGTTAAAACTTCTGTATAGCTGATAGTCATCCCCAAATTTCAGCTACAGAAAGCAAACCCAGATACATGGCATTAACAAAGCACTGTGGAGCCTTGGTAATAAATGAATGGAAGGGAAGGGTAGGTAGCCTGAGGGAAATGCCCCTCTTCAGGGTTTCTATATTTATAGGAGGCAATGTGAATAATTGACACAGTTGCAGGTTTGTTTGGTTTTTAATAATTTTTACAAGTACCTGAGCATGTTTTAAGTTCTTTCTCCTTCCCTTTCCTCTTACTTTTAATGGTGGGAAAATCCCCCTTTCTTCCCTAAGGGAAATCTGCAAGGTTTTTACACGTTTACAGAAAAGGGCAAAGCAGGGGAAGGATTCTAATTTCAGATCATCAGACATAAGCAAATGTATGGGAAGCCACGAGGGCAACTCCCTGGAACACGTGGGGCAGATGAACAGCAGCTTGCATGCTGTATCTGGTCCACTCAATTCAGGAGAGATATTGAGGTACTGGAATGTGTCCAGAGAAGGGTGACAAAGCTGGTGAGGGGCCTGGAGCACAGCCCTATGAGGAGAGGCTGAGGGAGCTGGGGTTGTCTAGCCTGGACAGGAGGAGGCTCAAAGGGGACCTCATTGCTGTCTACAACTACCTAAAGAGAGATTGTAGCCAGGTGGGGCTTGGTCTCTTCTTCCAGGCAACCAGCAACAGACCAAGGGGACACAGTCTCAAGTTATGCCAGGGGAGGTATAGGCTGGATATTAGGAGGAAGTTCTTCACAGTGAGAGTGATTTGCCATTGGAATGGGCTGCCCAGGGAGGTGGTGGAGTTGACATCCCTGGAGTGTTCAAGAAAGGACTGGATGGGGCACTTAGTGCCATGGTCTAGTTGATTCGATAGGGCTGGCTGATAGGTTGGACAGGATGATCTTGGAGGTCTCTTCCAACCTGGCTGATTCTATTCTCTTCTAAGTGGAGGGGTTTTATACCCCACTCTGTGGAGCTGCAGCCAGCACTGAGGGCATAAGGGAGCTGCCAGGAGAAGGAGCCCCCTCAGTCTCCATGGGGGACAGGAATGAGAAAGGTAGCTACAACGACTGTGTATGCATTTGTGTGTCCCTTTGAAGAACAAAAATAATGGCCAACATGAAGATGAAATAAAATTGAGGTGTGCTGTGTTTATTTACCTTTAGGTTATAGACTGTTACTAAAACTTTGCTAGAAAATAACTTTCTCCTTGTGACAAACGATCAGAGAACTGCTGATATACAATGAGGATGGAATATTCCAAATGCATTAAAAAAACTCTCTATACAGAAGCAATATAAAATGTTCAGAGCAGGAGACAGAGCCCTGAATGAATTTGTCAGAGGGCTTGCGGTGCAGATGAAGATAGGCAGACTCAGGATGAAGGAGGGAGAAGCAAAGTGGAACACAGTGGACTGTGCACACACAGAAGAAACACTCAGTGCCACAGTCTCCAGCAGTATAACCTGAAACCTTTGTCTTGAGTGACCAGGGAGCCACTGACACAGGATTTGAAGGGTAAAAACGTTGGGGAAAAAAAAAATTAAGGGCAAATAATTGAGGGAGGGGGACTTGGAGAGGAAGCATTTAGTTTATATCCTCGTTTAAGCCCAGAAGTAAGTAATCTGATTTTCAAGCAATGCCAA
The DNA here is from genome assembly GCA_013396835.1 of Psilopogon haemacephalus. NCBI lineage: Eukaryota > Metazoa > Chordata > Aves > Piciformes > Megalaimidae > Psilopogon > Psilopogon haemacephalus. The sequence goes on from VWZI01020038.1 coordinate 728,899, forward strand.
AGACCTCACACAGATCATTAAGATGGTGCCTGAGATATGAACTATCTAATTTTAGATACTCTGAATTAAGTACTGGGGAGAGATTCCAGAGGCCTAGTAGAAAAACAGGCAGCAAATTAAACTTGGGCAAATGCACAGAGTAGCTTTCAAATTTTGGTGACACTTTCTCTGACACAGAATGAGGTACCACCTCACCGAGGTACGTTACAAGGTATGCTCTTTAACTAGTAGAAAAGGATGTGAAAGTAACAACTACTTCCGCAATAAGGCCACAAGGGAAGCATAATAAAGGAAAGCACTGAAGCAGAGGATGTCCTTTTTAAGTTTACAGCATGCCTTGATGAAGCTTTGGTACCAGTAACTTTCTCCGTGAGCTCCTACTTTTAAATCAGGAGCTCGCAAGACTCAGCCTTCACTGAAATTGTTTGCCAGGGACAGGGTGCTGGGGATAGGAGGGAGAGACCAGCAGCTGCAGCAGGGCTCACCTCCTGCCTGCCAGTCTGCCTCCTGCAGACTCTGAGCAAGCAGGGGAGATTCTCCATATCTCCTTTTCTTCTCTGTGAAGCATGAATACAGCACTCTCATCAACAGCAGAAAGACCCAAGATGGCTGTATTCCCGATTTAAAAGGGCACTGAGTGACTCCAAGAAGGAAAGCCACATTTAACCAGCAGAAAACTCGTGTTGAAACATCCCACACTTCCTGAAAATAAGAAAGTTTATTGCCTGCTGTGTCGGCAACTCTGCTGTTCAGTTGCTCTGGTGGGACTGGGCCAGGTGGCGATGGCTGGAACATCAGCTCATCCGGGGCAAAAAAATAGGACTATCGGGTTCAATGTCCACTGAGGGCTCCTGCCAGGACTGCCAGAGGGAGGGGGAAAAAAGAAGCCTCCGGTGAAGAGGCAGCCCTGCTTTGCGAAATCCAACACTGGGAATAGTAACTACTGTTTAATCAGAGTCCAGAAGAAGAGGCAAGTGAGCATATGACCAACGGCTGCCATTTTCACCTAGTGTGATGATAAAGCAGGCTTCTCAGCCTGGCATTAGCATAGCCCTCGCTGCTCCTCCAGCACACAGAAAGAAAGGAACGATTCATGCAAAACTCAGCTGGTCTGTACCAGCTTGGCACTGTCAAAGTTAAATTAAGCATTCAGATTTCATCTTGCACGTCCTGACAGAACCTGATCACTCAAACATCGTCACAGAGATGCATGCACACCGCAGTTCAGTTTATCTGGGTTTACCGGTTTCAGTCACAGCTCGTACATCACATCTCCTGACACAGCTCTGCTGATAGCTCTTCCCCGAGGGAGGAACATGCAACACCAAAGGCCGCATAGTTGGGTGTTGTTTCTTTAATTAAAAAGGGGCAAAACCCATGAGGATGGTAAACCCAGGGGAAGACACCTTTGGGGCTCAGTGGGTGAGCAGGCGGGGGAGCTCCAAGCCCTGCCACAGAGCAGGGAAATGGACCAATCAGCATTTTTTTTTTTCAGAGCAAAAAGTCAAAACTACAAAAGTCAGTCTTACGTAGCTTTGTGATGGGAATCTTAAATTTGTTGACTCTGAGCATGGCCTCAAAATAAAAGGGACATGTTGCCTTTGTTTTTAGTAAGGGCACAGGGGAGCGAGGCATGTGAATCACCACATCTGAGCCATTTGAGAAGCAAAATTCAGAGCTCAAAATGTGCCAGTCAGCAAGGCTTTGGAATCTGCATCCCGAAACTATGAGAAAAGTGGTGCAAGCAATCACAGGGATATAGACAAGAATCTTGATATTAAATCTGGTGGATCAGTATCCTGGCTGGGATTGGAGAACAAGCGATCCCAGCAATGACATACTCATTTGTCTGGCTTCAATGGCATGCAAGGTTGCAAAGCACATCTGAGAGATGGAATGGGGAACATGTGGAAAGAAATGAGAAATTAAATAAAATGCAATATGGATTGTGGCACTCTGATGGCTTTCTCCAACAAGATGACCCATTTTCCAGGGGAGAAAAGGGCAGAAGACATCTTTCCAGGAAACTACCAGTGAAGCTGAAGATTATGAAAACTGGCATAGTGTTACAATATGCATAAAAAATTTTGCAAAGAGGTTGTGCCAAAAGGAAAAATTATCTGTCTCAAGGGACCTTTTTTTAAAAAATGTTTTCAATGATGACATGCAAAGAAAAAAAATGTACCAGTGACTTGTACTCATGACAAAAACCTTGAAAAAAATCACAATACAGAGGAATCCTTTTGTCTTGTATTTTTCCCAGAAGACCGTAACCTCCAGATGTGGAAAAAAAAGTTACAAAAAAGCAAATGTAATCAAAGGATGCACCAAGCAAGGTTTGTCCAGCAGAAACAGGAGTGAATGCTGTCACAGAAAACATTGACCTCATCTGGAATAACATGTGCAATCTTTGCCATCCATGACAAAGGTTAATGCAGGCCAAGGTACCTTAAAAAAAAAAAACGTAGACACAATGAAGCACAGAGCTCCACTCTCAAAGGCAAAAAGCAATGAGACTGTCTCATACGGCAAAACAAGAGGCTGCAAAAGGACATGATTTATGTTCACAGGCAGAAAAGGGTAGGTTAAAAAAAAAATTCATAAATTCAAATAGTTGTACTTATAGTGATTTCATCCTGGCAAAAGTAGCAACATAAGGTTAAAACAGATTGTGCCTTCCCTCCCTCTCCCCTTCACAAATGACCTCTAGACAAGCAGTGGTCCACAGTACTCAGCTCCAGTAGAGATCCACCTAAAAGCAGCCAGACCTCAGCCATGTGCACAGAATCTTGAAGGCCAAGAGAGGTGCACAGCAGGCAGGTCCCCACCATCCCAGTATAACCGGTGCTGGTCCTGCGAGCTGCAGGTGCAAGCTTGAGTGATAACTCTCTCAGGCACGTTGCAACGGAGGAGGATTGAAGACTATACAAGTTTTGCAAAATAACTTCTCTTTCGACAGATTAAACCTTGCCTCTAGAATAACAAAACTGTAGTCAAATGGGTAGCAAGTGTATGGCAAGGAGGCAGCTTTGTGCACCAAGCAACCTCACTGGATCCAGCTGGCTTGTTCCTATGACTATTGCGCTGGATTTACTGAACAGACCAACCTTGGTGGGATCCACGGATAACAGCTGTGGCAAGGGAGACAGCTCATCCGTTCAGTGGATGTGAAACTCAAGCTAGTACTAAGCAATAAAAAAAAACTAATGTATTGGTGCTGCTGAACTACTCCACAGCTTGGCAGGCACAGTGGCTCAAGTTCCCCTCTGGCTTTGCAGTCTATGGTCAATAAAGGTAAAATGTTGTTGCTGGCACACATAAGACACATGTAATTAGTGAAAAACCAACATTGTGAGATGGCTAATGGTGGGTCTCGGACCTTAGAGCACCTAACATTCTACAGAGCACACTGCCATAAAAAGCTTTGGTTTTCTTCTTCTTCTTTTGAAAATTATTCAAAAGGTAGCACCAGAGAAGGACTATGGAGAGGTGTTCCAAATCCAAGGTGGGAATTTTCCAGCACCAAGTTCTCACTTTCTCTTACTGCCTCATTATTGAAATATCATATGAAAAGTATAAGCAACTAATTACAAGACAAACTGAGGACAACTGTTCCAGGAACATCTAATAACATGGTAAATCAAGAAAGCCTTCTATGAGGGTGCCTCCCACAGAAGAGGCAGAAATGGAGCTTTTAGGCTCAACAGATAGAGGACTTTCAAATGAATCTCCCTAGTTTTGGAAGAGGGACATCCCCTCAGGTATAGGATGGAAAGAAGAATGCAAGTGCATGCACATGTGCAAGATGGAGGGTGCAGAAGTCACTCTTTCTCTCTTTTATTAGTCTTCCTGGAAAATTAAGTTTTCACTTGAAAACACTGAGTGAGTTTAAGTCCATAGTTGTAGTGATCACTTGGAACCTCATGCATTTGCTTAATGCCACCTGGGAGCTCCAATGACACAGTATCACTGGACTGCATCCCTCCGAAGCTTCTAACTAGCTCCAGGGTTTCCTAGCTGTCCCAAACTCTCAAACCACATTTCAGTGAATAAACCATTCATCAGAAAAGAAAAATTGATCACCTAGCCTGAAGTGAAACATTACTGGAAGGTCACCCAGCAGATCTATATATTAGTGAGTGCTACAGATGCTGCTTGACTGGAGCACAACTAAAGCATTGGTGAAAAACTGCTTACTGTCAGCTCTGGTTCAATGCCTTTTTTATAAAAGAAGGTCACTAATAAAATGTTCAGCCTTAATATTTACAAAAAGAGTGTTTTTCTTACCTCTAGCAGTCACCTAAATGAAACATTATCCAGTGATAAAGCATTAAGTGGGCTTCTTTTTTTTTTTTTTTTATTAATTAGGAATGCAAACTTCTCATGAAACAATAGCTGCACCTCTTAAATAATGCCAGGTTAGTGAAGTATCAGCCACACCATCAAACGAAGGCACAGTAGATCTGCACAGCACTTGATATTTTCAGTAGTAGTGTCATTCCACCATTTCAATGCTACAAGTTGGGTCTGCAGACCAAAATAGCCCTAAAAGAAAATAACCTGTTTCCTCTTTAAATTTAAAGAGTGGTAGATGATTTTAGTAGCTGAGAAAACTACTGGTATTTTCTGTGGCATCATTCCCAGCCCAAATGAAAATAAAAGTTGCAGTAAATGTACACATGGTGTATTTGCGGACACACTGACCGCATTCACCTATGCCCATGTTACAAGTGAATTATTCAGCCCACCTGAGCTCATAACAGTTCCTGAATTCATGTGACTGGCATCTGTCCAACAAATGGAGTGATCTCCAAGCTTCAGAAAAGATCATACTTTCCCAATAATTTCCCAGGACTGCTTTTGTCCGTATGTGCACAGCCCTCACTGTGTTACCAGCTGAAGTAATTTTCACTCAGATAGGTGTTAAAAATACTGTCAGGGAACCTTAATTTCAGGCCTCGTGAAAGCTGTAATTCCTCCCCCCGCTGTGCCAAAGCCACCAGGGGAGTTGACTCTACTGTGCCTTCCACTCCACCAGCAGCCAAGGCTTCAACATCTCCACACTGACCCAACAGAGCCAGAGCAGAATCAGTAACTTACTTTTGGCAGCACATGGGTATATCTCAAAGACAAAGAAGAGACTATTGCCATGTTAAGGAGGAGAATCTTTAAGGGAAGCTCTTTAAAGAGGAGCCAAATGAGAGTCACAAGGGACACCCTTACAACCAAGCTGAACAAAGATTTCTTGGTTTTGCTCTGCTGTACCAGCCTTTGCACTGCGTTTTAGAAGGCAATGTTCTTTGTGCCGCCTCAGAGGTCTTTACTGTTGAAGTTTCCAGATTGCTACTACTGAGTTTGCCCTTCTGATGCTCTGGTAACCTCTGGATGTTTTGCCATCAGAGACAGTGTTGCCATGTTAAAAGATCACCTTATCACTCAGCACTGGTGGGGGGTGCACATCCCTTTGAGTAACTCAAGAGTGAAATACAAATATTTCAAATGCAATTCTCCCTTCCACTTGTTTGCTTTGGTTTTTTTCCACCACTTTTCAGTTGTCTCATCTACATGAAAAGGAGAGGAAGAAAAAAAATCCAGTGCTTTGCATGTCATCATTTACAGTTTTCAACCAGTTTCTATTAATCTTGCTCAAAAAGTTATCCCCCATAGGTCAAAGGACCTTTGTGAAGTGCAGGAATCTAAGCAGTCTTAAAGTTGAGGCCAGGCCTACATGACAATTATTTGCCAGCACAGCTATGTCAGTCACAAATTTGATGGAGCATGACCTCTGATTATACATGCACGGGCCACTGAAATACAATTTTAGGGCTAACAGGACTTATAGTAGCATGAGTTGTGGGGTTTTTTTTCCACAGAGAAAGACAAGCTTAGAATAAGTTCTTCCAGCAAAAGTGATGGTTTTATGGCATAAGAGCCAGACACCTGAAGAAGTCTTTGTACTGCTGCAAGGAGGCTGCACCAGTGCACTACACCGGCAGTGCGCTGCTAACACACATCTGACCCCACTCCCACACCTGCCCTCGGCAAGGCAATGCCTTTCTTCAGACCTCCAGCAGCCCCGTTGCTTTCAGCTTGCTAGGAGGGGAGAGCGATTCGTTTCTTTGTTGGTCCCTGTTGCGCAAAACTTGGGCTGCTCCAACAGCCTCCAGTCATTGCAACAGGCAGCAACAGAAACGCTCCTCTTTTTGCGATACTGCAGCTGATTGTTTCTCCTCTGTGAGGCTGCCAGCTGCTGGCCATGCCAAGGGTGGGCTGAAACCTCAGGTTTGTCAGGGGAAGAAGTGTCTCCCTCCACAGTGCTGACACCATCCGTTTCTTCAAAAGCATTCTGTCAAGCTTATGCATATCAGTCGCGCTCACGAACAAGCCACCACATGAGCAATCCAGCAAGCCTCCCACCTGCAGGATAACAGCTCTCTTCAACACCCTGCCCAAAAGCCTTAGTGAAATCAGTGGAAAAGTAATGCAGTGGCCTCTGGATCAGGACCCCCAAAGAAGTAATGATGGTTGAAGAGTTGCACACAGAACCAAAAAACTTAGTCTGGCTTCTGTTGTGAATTGCAGCAGAATTGTGGCTTCTGAATTGCAGTGGGAAATTCTTGCTTGCCTCGTGCACATAACTTTCACACCGAAACAGAGAAAAGGAAGCAAAGCACAGAAAGAAAAACAATATCTCCGAAGCAAGATGCTATTTCTCCAACTTTAAAAAAAAAAGAAAAATTTCCTCAGCAGCCATTTTTAGCACCCTTTTCTTTGGCTCACAGTCACCTCACCAGCTGGGCTGTGCCTGAGCCTTGAAAGCTGGCTCCAAACTACACTGAAGACTCTTTCTCCTGTTCCACTTCTCCTCACTCTGACCCAGGACACTGGGGAGGCCCAGTGAGGAGAAAGAAGCGAAGGCAGTAAGAGGCAGTGCTGTTGCTCTCCCAGATGGCAGCTCCTAGCATTGCCCTAGGTAGCAGTTCCAGGCTAGCACATCTTTTTCCATTAAAAAAAAAAAAAAAAAAAAAAACNTTTTTTCAATACCTGAAGTTTCCACATCAGCTACATTCAGGCAGGATACCCAAAAAGCAACCAAACTCTTACCCCTCTGCAAAAAACGTTCATTGCTTTAAACTTCTGAGCATCGAACTAAGATAGCATAGGCTGGAGAAAAATCATCTCTCCTTTCAGCCCATCGCACAGGCTGCAGCATCCAATAAACCATCCTTCTGGCAGCATCTGTAAGATTACAATTAGCTGCCGGTATTTATGTAATCTTGTACAGTGCAGCAAACAGTAAGTCCATTAACTGTGACATACTTGTGGAATTTCTGCCGGTTTCTTTGCTCCAGAGGCTTCTATTTATAAAAGATACAGAAACCTTTGTTTGCTTCCTTTGTTTTCAGTCTTTCAGACAGATTCACCATCTTCCAGGGTTTATTCCCGGTTTAAATCTTGGATTGTCTACACAACCACTAAATCCCATTTCAAGATAATGAAAACACTTGAAGTGTGACTTTATATTTAAAAGAAGAGTGACTCTCCGCCAAGCATCACCTGAAAATCTCATGGCACCGCTTAATATGCAGGATGGACGTTGTTTAGCCTGACCACTTACTGCACAGCAGGTCGCAAGGGAGAAGTAATTTAAACCAGCTGCGTCTGCAATGGTTCTGAAATGAAACAAATAAACTACTACAGCAACGTCTGGAAAACGTGGTTTGAGGCCAGTTTTATACCATCCCCATTCACCGTGAGCTCTGCTTTCATCTGCAAAGTCCGAGTCATCTCACCAGACAGAGGAATGGAGAGAAAAACGTGGCTTTTGGGCCAGATCTCATTCCCTGGGATTGGGGTGTTGGGGCAGAGAAAAGGCTCTGTGCACAGCCAGCCTGGCACTTAAGGGGTCAACAGCAAGCACTACCATGAGACCTCCACCGACAGCAACAGGCACCGTCCCTGCTGATGAATACCAGTCCTGTTTGTGTGCCACAGCCAGAGGGAAAGCAGAGGCAAGCTGTCCCTCTACCACTTTACTCCTCTCCATCTCAGAGGCCATGCAGCAGTCCCCGCAGGAGAGGGCCATGAACAAAAACCAGACGTGAGGTCTGGTGCGTTGTATCCACGCCCAGCTGTGGGAAACAAGGGAGGCACTCGGTTATCATTTCTCACACAGGTTGTAACATGCCTGAACATATTTCTGCCTCTTTAAAACAAAAGCCAAACAAACAAACAAAAAGCCCATGAAAAGGAATATGTAACCATTTTTGCAGAGTACCTTTCTGCTCCAGTCTGCACAGTCTGTCCCTTCATGTACTTTTTACCAGTGCAACCTCACTTGTGAAACGCTTTACACAATGGGCACCTCGAGCTTTCCAGGGAATAAACTTCTCCAGTGCCACTGGCAACTTAGGCAGAGGTCTTTGCTGATGGCTTCTATATCAGTGGGGGAAAATGCCCTGATGAAATTTGAACACAGAGCTCAAATTAATATAAATGTTTGCTTACACAGGAGACGCAGGAAGCTGTGGCTGGAAGGGCCACGAGGATGGTCAGAGGGCTGGAGCACCTCTCCTACGAAGACAGACTGAAAGAGTTGGGGCTGTTCAGTTTGGAGAAGAGGAGGCTCCCAGGTGACCTTATTGTGGCCTTCCAGTATCTGAAGGGGGCCTACAGAAAAGCTGGAGAGGGACTTCTTAGGCTCTCAGGTAGTGACAGGACTAGGGGGAACGGAGCAAAGCTGGAGCTGGGGAGGTTCACACTGGATGTGAGGAGGAAGTTCTTCACCATGAGAGTGGTGAGGCCCTGGAATGGGTTGCCCAGGGGTGTGGTTGGGGCCATTTCCCTGGAGGTGTTTAAGGCCAGGCTAGATGAGGCTCTGTCCAGCCTTATCTAGGGTAGGGTTCCAACCCTGACTGATTCTATGACTCTACGAATGTGCATCCAAGTGCATCCCAACCTTCTGGGTTCAGGCCTTCAGTCAAACAATTCTTGCAGCACCCAGAGGAGGCACACACATAATGTGCTGCAATCACTTTTTAGCATCTACTGAAACGCCAGAAAAGTCTGTCTGTTTGGCTCTAACATTGCAACACAGAGGTGTGTACTCTGGCAGGGAAAAATCCTCACCAGAATAGCTTAGCTGTGGGCAGGCAGAAAGCCATGCTTTTTTGGAGCCATTCATAAAAGCTGGTGCTTAATTTGAGGCATTGAGAAAAACCCAGACCATGAGGCAGCTAACGAGATCTAGAATATTGGAATGGGAGGGAAAGGGGAAGGGATTGCAGTTAATCTTCCTAGCGAGCAAAAAGGCTGGGAAAACTCTAGGAAGGTTTTGTGTGGGGATTTATGTGCTCCTGCAGAAGCTCAGCAAGGTTAATAACCTGCTTTTCTTACAATGCTGCACGTAAATACACAGTTTTAGGGCACAGGGCCAACTTTGTGAGTTTATGCTCAATAGTTCCATTTTGATCTCCATCCTTAAATCTTGACTTTCAAGCAGGCTTTGAAAAGGAAACAAGTCCTATACTTGTCTTAACAAGCAGGCAACACCTGCTCCGGCGCTTTTGGTTTTACTGTATTGTTTGGGGTTTGACTCTTGTTTTCTAAAGCCCAACCTAACAGGCTTAGAGAGAAAAAAAAAAGGCCAGAACCAGTTTGAGGAATAGAAGCGAAACAGACTTCATTCATTCACTCCTTTGTTGTCAGGAAACTTACCCTGACATTTCTTTGTCAATACATCATGAAAAATGCAGAAAATGCAAACACAGGTGGGATATGGCTCTTCAAAGAAAAAAGGTGAGGCCCTGCCTTGGCTTCCAGTTTCTGCCTTCTGGAATATTTCTATATCTTTTTACTGGAAATTTTAACAAGCAGGGGCAAAACAGAAGCATCCTGCTTCTCAAGTGCAATTTATTAATGTAATATTTCCAGAATCCATCCCCTTTTCCCTGACAGAAAACCGATGTCCACTCGCAAGGAAGAGAGTTAAAAGTTGTAATGTAGGATCTCAGCAAAGCTCATCCCTGCTGTGATGGAAGTTGACTCCAACCAAACTGAGCTATTGTCCCACAATGCTCCACCAAGGTCATTATTTCACTTATCTCTCTGACAAGTAACTTTCATGAAAGAAACAAGATTTTTAAATTATGCAGAATTCCAGACAGAATCATCCCATAATTCAAGCGAGCAGCTTGAAGCGCGGATCAGTGTGAAACAAGGGCTGCTAGCACACCTATGGGCTATGAAGCCATCCTCAGGCTAGCATTTTTTCCAGGGGACTCTCAGATGAAGATTAATGGAGACGTGAGGACGGTTCTCAGTTTAACCTGTCAGCCAGTGACTTTGTACTAAATTGAGTTATGAATTGTTGGTACCATAAGAACAGTAGTTAGATGTTTCCTTACAGTGCGCATTTGCTTAAGGCGCTATCCATCAAAATTAAACAGCAAATAATTTTTTGTCCGCCCTGGGTGATTTTGCCCAATTAATCCATTAATGGACTTTGAGGGAAATACTCTGAAGAAATCCACGTGGTGTGAACAGATAAATAAGATACCCCACTGTACATGTTTTCTGATTTAGCTTATATTTAAGGCAAGTATTAAATAACAAAACTGAACAGTGAACGCAATTGTTAATAGAATCATAGGATGGTTTAGGTTGGAAGAGACCTCAAAGATCATCCAGTTCCAGCCCCCCGCCATAGGCAGGGACACCTCCCACTAGATCAGGTCGCTCAAGACCTCATCCAGCCTGGCCTTGAACACCTCCAGAGAGGGAGCAATATGAATGTAAAATTAAAAAACAAACATTTTGTTAATTTTGCCGACTTCTTTGCTGCACCAAGTCTAACAGGTTGATAAATTCCTCACAAGGATCATTCTTGCATTACCTGGAAGCAAGCAAATGAGAATTTGAAACTCTGAAGTCAGCCTAGCCCATGGCACAGGGCTGGTATCTCAAGCCCAGGTGTTCAGATGCCAAGGCAGCCTGCCCTGGGTCTTTTGAGCTGTGGTCACTACAGCAGCCCATAGGCACCCAGAGGGTGGGGAGAGCACAGCTACAGCAGTTACAGTGTACGGCATGCTGCCCACAGGCTGTTTCTAAGGAATCCACACCTCTGCTGGAATAGTTTTTAGGGATCTACTGACCAAAAGATGCTGAAAGCCACTGCACAAAGTACACACTATGCACACGAGAATGGGTTTGCATTTGCATATAGAGTATAATAAATCAGGATAAATCACATTTGATGTAAGAACAGATAAATAATAATTTTCATTTAGCTGACATGATACCAAAAAATATGGCATCCTGGACTCAATTGACCACAAAGTTTTATTTCATGTCACTCAAATTAATCTGATGCTTTGATATCAGGCTTAAATACTTTACGACGTTGTTAGTTAAACCATCCTTAAGAAAACCCTCAGAATTCTACCAATATTTTCCAAATCAATTTAAAGCAACACTGACAAAACAGCCATCCAGCTTTTCCAAGGAGATTACATTGCCTATCTTGAGAGAAGCCAAAAAGATATTCAACATGCCAGTTTAATAAATAGAATTAGATTTAGAATTAGAAGAGTAATACTTCCTTTTTTTAATCAGGGAAAATGTAGAAATAATTAAAAACTATTATGGAAACCTAGCTGAACCATTTGTTGATTTAAAAAAACAGTCTTGTGTTGCACTAGCAATGAGTTATATTTAGTATATTTTCAATGCTCTCTCACTAAATTAAAAAAAAAAAAAACACTTAAAATTACTGCATTTTTAATTAGAAGAAGAAGAAAAACCTGGTACAGCTTTATGGATTACTCTGCTGCAAATAAAAACACTGTAGTGTGAACTCCATCAAGTATATCTAAAAGAACTAAAGAACTTCACATCATTCAAGTGACATTCAAAACACTATGAATACAAAATCTGACTAGTATAAAATTAAGATAATAAAGTATTTTCTTGGCCCTCACTTCTTTTTTTTTTTTTCTGATTTCATTGCATTGTCTTAATCTTCTCACAGATTAACAAAGGATCAATCATAAATATCAACAAGGGGGCTGATCAGAGTGCAGCAATGAAATCCATCCCCACGGGTGTACCCAAGTGCACTGTTCCTATTTTAAATGGGGCACACAGGCTGAGCCAAACGGCTTAATGCTGTACTTCACCACTGCTGCTGTAGGGGTGGTAACTTCTAATGGATGAACCAGCAGGGACAGCTGCGGGCAGTCACTGACTCAGTGCCCAGTTTAATTTGCTATTACAGAAGGCAGCACCCTTAGCTACCTTTTCTCCTGCGCTTTCAGGACCAAGCATTCCACATATGGCTGCTGCCTCAGCCCCTCAGCCAGATCCTATGGCCTTGTGGCTGCTCCAGTACACACTCCAAACTCTTGCCAGCTAGTCAGAGCTTTAGAGACATGAAGAAACCTAAACTCTGGTCTCCACACAACATTTATGGTAACAAAACCAAAGCCCGTTCTACTGTGACTTTGCAGAGAGACAGATGCAGTGGTATCAATGTACAGGCGAACTCTACTGACTATGCCTGAATCCCCTTTGCACAGGCAAATAACTCTGCTTGCATCCTTGTTATGACTAAAACAATCATACTGAAGAGGGTAAGGGAAACCTCATCCTAAGGATCTCTCTTATGTGGAGAGCCTGCAGTCCAGGTATTGCCACATGGACACAGCACCGGGTCAGCCCTCTGAGCATCCTTACAACTTCAGGAGCTGTCTGCCCAACTTCAACAGCACAATCCAACATACATACACATCCCTGCCAGTAGCCCATTGGTCTGTGAGAATCTGGAAGCATAAACGGTTCTTTAGTCAAAAAACTTCACTGAGTTTCTCTGTGAAATCATGATAACTCAGCCTAGGCATGTGATTCGTATGCCTCACACTCTTAGGGATCCAGCTTCTCACATACATTTATGTTTAATCTTTTGAGCACTATTACAATGTCACAATGAAAATAAAGTAACAGCTTTCAAGTGCAGCTATTGAGATAATCACATTCAGCCAGAAACAATCAGAAAGCGCAAGTCCTCAAATCCACGATCTACAATGAAACAGCTAATGCTAACAGGTAGCGTTTCAGATCCCACTCTGTACTGCTGAATAAATTTGATAATGTTATCGAATGCTGTCCCCTTGGGTAGACCTATTTTCTGCTATTAGTCTGATGAAATAACCTCCAGTACTTGCATCAGGCATGTTCGTGTTCCTGTTGTTTTCTTTACACTTAGCACTGTCGCCTATTTTCACATATTCAACAAGATTTCAGGAGAACAGTCACATAAGCTGTGTGGGGGATGTTTTTCAAGGAAGGGCATGTGCCTTTAGATCTGAAGCTCCTTTTTTTTCTACCTTTTTTTTTTTTCTCATTCCAGATGATTCTGCTCAATTGCAAACCAAGAACTTCAGCATGCAGCACCCAGGCATTCTGACAGATTTATTAGTTTATTCAGTTGTGAAGCTTAAGTGAAGTCTGAACCTTACAGCAAAGATACTAGATTAGGGCTCCACTCTCAAACTTAATTCCACAGATCCACTGGCATGTATCTTAAATCTCCCTGCATCTCAAATCTCCTTTTACAGATGGAGAAATTACTTTCCTCCATCACTGAAACAAAGTCAGAATAAATCCTTTTCTATAGGTGAGCTGCTCAAGTAGGTGACGTGGTGGTGACAAGTATCAAGTTAGAAGGGACTGTGCTCAACACTGCATAATTTCATCAGATCATCAAAAAGCACAATGTCACTTTACTTCACATAAAAATACTCTCTAAAATGAAGTGAAAGGAATCATATGCACCTCCTTAAGATGACCACAATTATTCCAATATACAGACTTTTAGGACTCGCTCGATTACTTTGCTATAACATTGCAATAAATTGTAGGTCAGGCATGGTGGAATACGAATCCCTGGCCTTTGCTATTCATCTATTAGGTTTTAAAAGAGAGGTCAGAAGAAGATAATCCTCTTATTGCTCTATCAGTTTTACCAGTAGAGACTCTAACTGTGAAATTTGGTCCAGCTTTAGCAACAAAAAAACCCTCTGGCTCAAGAGCCCCATCTGGGAGCTTCAGTGACCTTAAGGAGCATCCACAGCACCACAGAGGCAGCGGTGGGGTAGGTCCTGTCTTGAGCGTGCACCAGCTCAACCCAGCCAACACTTCTGGCTTTTGAAAGCACTTCAAGTGGGCAGCTGAGAAAGCAGGCAAGCAGAGAGGATGGACAGGCCTCCACACAAATGTATTCATCTCTTGAGACCTCCGGAGAATTTTGCTAAAAACCCTGCAGCAATAAGGTACCTTCTGGTATGAAGAGGGTAGTGAAAAAGCACCATCAGGAAAGGCATGAGGCTGACATCTCTCCCTTTTGTATCAAATTCTAAGCAACACTAAGACATGACTAACACCTTTCTGCAGATTACAGCAAGGCAATTTACAGAATGAATCAGTAGCTCTGGGAAGAAGAAAACCTTCCGAAGGTTTTTAATCTTCCCATATTCAAATACTTTTTTTTTTTTTTTAATAGAATGTGATAAATTAGAACTTTAAATACCTACCGAAAATGCTTTCATCCTTAATTCCTTCTCATCAATATTATATGCTGCCAAAACCTATCCTCTGTTGGATTTGTTTTACTTCTCTCTCTGAATAAGCATGTTACAGAAAAGAACCAAAGCATGTTACAGAGAAGTCAATGGAAGCAACAGGTGGGCAAAGGTTTTAAAAATCTGATGCCACTCCTTTAAGTGACTCATTTTGGGGTTCAGTGAGCAAAGAAGTGCATTAAACTTTAAAGGGATTCCTGTACAGAAATAGCTCTCCACAGCTGGCTGGTCTCAGTAAGTTTAAAGTGAGATGCACACTCTGATGAGCAGGTTTGAGATTGCTCTTTAAAAGCTGGCTATTCCACAGTTTGCCTCTAATCTTGTCTAAATTACAGGCAAGCTAAGGATGGCCAGCTGTGCTTCTCCTAAACCCACTATGTGGAGGAAAATCCCAGTCAGATGGGGAATATCCAGACATCTCAGGCCACACAGGCTGGGGAACCATTTCAAAAATAGGATGATCAACCCTCAGGCTTGTGATAAGCACAGCAAAGTCAGAGCAGATTCTGGTGGCAAGCAGGATCCAGCCCCTCTGACCCCAGGAAACCCTGGAGCTCTGAGTAGGACCCCATTCCTGTTCAAGGGTGCACAAATTTACACAAGCTGGCAGGCAGGTCTTGGACACGTGGTCAACTGAACAAAAACTGTCTCCAAAGGCAATTACTCAGACTTCTTGTTTCTCTTGTACACAACAGCTGTAGGCTAAAAAAAATTAGGGTAAATTGGAAATGTGCAATATTCAACAAACATCAGAAAATTTCGTAAATGCTCCTTAAACCTCAAAATCTGTGTGTGGAGTCATCTTCCTTTACAGAGGCACTAAGGCTGGGTTTGTTCAGTGCTGAGAGGAGAAGGCTTAAGAGAGACATCATAACCATGTATAAGTACATAAAGAGCAGCTATCATGAGCAGGAAGACTCCCCTTTTACCAAGCATCACATGGTAAAGACAAGGGGTAGTGGGCACAAGTTGCTACTGGGGAGATTTGGACTGGATGCTAGAAAAAAACTTCACCATTCAAACTATTAGACATTGGAATAAACTGCCGAGGGAAGTAGTGGATTCCCCTACATTAAACAGTTTCAAGGCCCAGCTTGACAGGGTGCTGGCCATCTCATTTAAACTATATTCTTACCCTGAAAGGTTGGACTAGATGATCCTTGGTATTCTATAAATCCATGAATCCAGCAAAGCCATGCATGAAGATCAGGAACCTGAAGGTTTATTTGCATAACATCACTCAGTACACTTATGTTCTTGTCTAAAGAGCAGAAGACTCTGCCTCCCCAAACAACACTACAGTTGAAAAGCAACCTCCTCAAAACTTGACCAAACAACAGCTTCCACCATGTCTCTAGAAGGAAAGGCAGTGTCTGAGGGATGAGATGCCATCCCTTGACAGACACTTCATAGCTCTTTGCTAGACTACATCAACCATGTACTATGATGTCCTCAACCTTTTATTGTCGTGCCATCTCTATAGCTCTGTACATTTTAGTATAGAGGATGCTACTCCCTCTCTCTCAATAGACTGATTTGCAGTTTTGCCTGCCTGACTGCTGACGTACTTCCTACACATTTTGCAAGTTGTTGTATCTGTGTTTTACACAGGCAAGAGCCATGTTATTTTGAAATGCTTTTCTTCTGAGACACCATCAACCACAACCACCCCCTAAGAAAAGTGGCCATGGATCCTACTGTACTTATACTGAACGCAGGTGCATCTGAAAGCTCCAGTGTGGACTGAAACTGGAGCTCCCAGCTACTTTACAGTCACACGAGGATATGTGATCCTTGCTCCAGAAGTTCACAGAAAACTGGCTGCTTTCTACATCGCCACAGATTCAGGCTTGTCAGCTGCTTTGTTGCCATTTACTTGGTGCAGGCAAGGGAAGCTATACTATGCCTTGTGCTAAAGCAGCAGTCCCAGCTCCCCCTTCACCTCACACTTTGAGAGAGCCAGCCAAATGGTGTTGACAACAGAGATGAGGCTATTAGCAGGTGTAAAGTGGTTGAGCCTCTTGTTTTCCAGGAATACTAAACAACATACACCTGATGAGACTCCAGTACTTAGATGTTGTCAGTAAGCCAAATTTGGAGAGGCCAGCCCCTATTTCTGTCTCTCTCTCTTCCAGTCCCATATCAAATACTTGCCCTTTTCCACAGTCTGTTCACTGCCAGCTTCTCCGTGTCCCCTTACTAAATATCTTTCCCTGGAAAAGGAGATCCTATTGAGAACAGCTGCAAGGTCCTTGGAAACATGAGATTTCTTCACTAGCTATGAAGCTCCATGATCTTGAATGAGGCTTTGGGTAGACCTTCTCCACAAAGCCTCAATTTCCAAATAATCCTGCTCCAGCACCTCCAGCCTTGAGGATGCTTTTACTTTCAAAACCATAGTCCCAAAAATGCGCCTCCATTTCTTTCCTTTTTTCTTGCCCAAAAGCATCAGTCAAAAGCTGGCTGTGGCAGGTACTACGATTTTCTCATGCTTGAGGACAGCCATGTTCTGCTTATTCCCCACGTTACTTAACGTTAGTTTGATACACATGATCCAGCTTTTTGAGTACCTACATGGATGTGCAACCTGGAGGTGTGCTGGCCACACTTCATCAGAGAGGCATTGACTGTTGTCCAGCCAAGGGGAGCAGCCTGCACTGCTGGCAAGGAAGGTTAAGTGGCTCCCAGGGACAATGCCAATCGGTCCAAAATCATCCTGTAGCTCTTCCTATTTATAATAGAATCATAGAATAGCATGAGTTGGAAGTGACCTCCAAAGGTCATCTAGTCCAACCCTTCCACAGCAAGCAGGGACATCCTCAATTAGATCAGGCTGCCCAGAGCTCTGTCAAGCCTCACTTTGAATATCCCCCCAGGATGGGGCCTCAACTATCTCCCCTGAGCAACCTGTTCCGCTACCCTCATGGTAAAGAACTTATGTGGGTTTATTCAGTCCAAGTGGCCCAAAACAACTGACTGCATCTACTTCTCCTCAAAAATCTGCTCTTCTTTTTAATTTCTCTTTAACAACAATAAAAACCAACCAACAACATAAATTCCAAACTTGAAGGTATGCTTAGGTAACCACGTCAAGCATAAAGACCTGTTTTAAAGAGTAAACAGAAGCTGAAATGTCATGCATTCATTCATGTGCCTTCAGGAATGACAGCTTGAAGAAACATATCAAACAGCACGACTTTCCAAATTTCAAAAAAACCCAGGCTGGTAAATTACAGTGATTTTTCATTCCATAACAAAGCATACACACAAAATAGTGCTTCCCAGAAAAACATTAACGAGAAATCATCCAGATGTTACTAAAGCATTGAGATTAATTTGCTTTAGGAAAAAAAATTAAAGTAGCAAGGGAATTACTCCCACTGGCTTTTTATTTTTTTTTTTTGTCAGAAATTTCATCCTGCAACTTCTAAATGAATTGACTTCTGCATTCTGCTTCAAGTCTTACACCAAGACTATGTGCATTTCTGGTGCCTGCTGCCTATGCCTGCATCTCAAGGCAGCACCTTCCTAACTCCACTCTGGGATGCCCTAAAAGTCTATAAAAATGCAAGTTTCCTCCCACTTAAGGGAGCAAATAAGTAACTAAATAAAGAAACCCTTACTACTTTCATTACTGCAGTTATGCACGAGGAAAAGTTTTTTGAGGGGGCATCATCTTTGTTACTGATTTTTAAAAGCACATTGGTAATTTTTAAACAAAACAACCTTCAGTATGTATTACACCTCACTTACAGTAAAAATCATTAGAATCTTGGCAAAGGTTTTCAGTTATCCCTTTAATTCACTGCATAAACCTGCAGTGATCACTTAATAATACCACCCCCCTGCTCCAGGAACCCTGGGAGTAGTTAATGCTTCACATCCCAACGCACTTGGTCAACAGGTTCTCTCCAGCAGCCCTGGAGCTGCAGCCACACGTGTTGTGCAACACCAGCTCTTCTAGCTGCAGACTGGCTTCATGAACGGATCTCTCCTCACCAGACAAGGTGGAAAAAGACTCACAAAGGGAGGTTAGCGGCCTTTCTGCAGGCAAGGAGCAGTGGACAATCTCTGGTTTGTGTCCTCCAGGTTTTTTGCCAGTGTTCATGCAAAATATGGGCACAGGTGAGGACATGTCTGATCCCTTTGGAGATGAGGCACTTGCTGTGAGCAGGCAGCTGGCAAGCAGCAGTCGTACAGCTGCATTTTTTTCAAACTCGGATTGATCATTCGGTGTTCACTCATTTCAGGTTGGGAAGTTTATACCGCACAGCTGATGTCCTCTGACACGCTGAATTTAGGGTCTTGGCCAGTATTTAGCACAATCCCCTGCAGGCTGTTAAAATCGTTTTAATTTTTTTCCAGCTAGGCACATCAGTTAACATGCAAGAAATGTGCCTGTCATAAAGCAATACTGTTCATATTAAGTTTGTTTTGCAGTAACCATTAAGTACCGCTTCTCCTGCACATCCCAGACCTTGAACAAAATCCCTCCCTATCCTGACCAGGCTTCGGTCCTCTTTCCTTTCTGGGCGCAGGGAGGTGACTGCACCCAGCAGCTTCCCACCTCCCTTCCCTTCCCTGGCCTTGCGCAATAGGGAGTCTTTGTCTGCATTTCGGTGTCTAAGGGCCTGGAGCACACTCTGAATATACTTGCCCCGCCCAGGTTAATGCAAATGAATAAAAAAGCAATTTTCAGCTGAGAAGCAGACAACAGAAGGCTTATTTGTTTTCCCTCAGGATTAGAGGGACTCAGCTGCAGGACCACAGAGGGCTGTTTGCTCACCTGGGAAAGTAACAACATCAGATTTTCAAAGTGCTACAGCAGTTTCTAACATGAGCCATGAAGCCTCCTTTCACCAAAAACTCAACTACTGCTAGGATATTTTCAGCAGCCATGGGGTAAAGTAGTGTGTGGAAGGAGAGACCAACACAAAGAACTCTATGCAATCTCCAAAAATGTTGGAGGCAGATATAAATGTAAAATCTACACTCTTTCCTTTCCTCCCCTCACCTCTATTTTACAGGCTTCAGACAAAGTGCTACAGACAAGGTCTGGCAACTTCCCTGACTCATCCATCTGCAGCTATGACTCACTGGTGCCCTACACTGCCTACTTCAAAGAGCCTTATCTTCGGAGGGGTCACCCTCAGTGCCCAGGGCAACCACCACAGGAACTCCAGCAATACCTGAAACAAGCATTTCCCTGTACACACAGGATGGTTTGCCTCCATGAAGCAAGCACAACAGAACCAGTCACCTCTGCTAGACAGCTGCCGTTGTCCTAAGTCCTTGCCTGTCCTGCTGCAGCTGTGTCATCCCCATAAGCTGAAATGCATCTAGCCAACAATACTAGTGCTGCAAGAACTGATATCAAGAAAAGAAAATAAAATGCTGTTTCATAAAGCCAAGACTATTCAAGTGCTGTTTCTGAACTTATTATCCACCATAAAATCCCCTCAACAAGGGAGACATTTTCTTGCACCAGCCATATGAAACCATATGAAACTAAGCCAAACAGTTCCAAATTGTTTGGAAGGGGAAACATAAATAGAAATGCAGAGCAACCTCATGAAAAAAAAAATGTTCCCACCTCTTCAGAAACAAACACAATCATTCCTACCACTACAACCACCTGCCAGCACCACCTCAATCCCCTTATGTCTTCAGAAAAGCACACCTGCAGTGACCACACATTCCCAAAGTAATGCATATGACCGATCTTTTAACAGACCCAAACTATTCCTGAAATGTCCCTGCTTGCAAACACTCATGCCACTGCAGCAGTGAGTGGTTAGGCTCACGTCAGCTTATGGAGGTACTGTTCATTAGCTGTAACTCAGGTGCACCTACGGCAATGTAAGGTAATGCAATTTATCTTGTATCACTCGTGGTGAAGTTGCACCACAGCACATTTGCTGTGCTCCTCCTAAGAGTATGCACAGTCCCTGCAGTCCAGCTAATGCTTGGCAATTTGTTAAATTCTATTAACATCATTGTGACTGTGAGCTCTTAATTGTTTAAACCAATGCTAGACAATGCTAGAAAATAGAAAAGTTAAGCCACTGCTAATGTCCTGTGAGCTAACCTCTAACTTGCCATTCCAGACCTTGCTACTAGGAAGACCACTGAAGGCAACAAGGGAGAGCAGAAACTGCTGGACAGGTCAGCAGCAGCAAGACCACTGAGCCTCCTCCACAGGCTGCATTTGAGCCTAGGCAAAGGCTGGGCACAGAGACCCTTCACAGGCTGGAAACTACATGAGACCACTCAGCCAGCATGTGCCCACACACATGCCTAATGGGCACCCTACTAGACCACTGACCACTGCTGAGATCATTTATTGTCTTTGCTTTACGAGGGCTTTTCAAGCTACCCGAGAACATTGCATTCCAGCTCTTATTGAAAGCATAATTGGAAGTCTAAAAAAGCAATTACATTAAAACCACTCTGCAGTGAATCAACTAACTACCCCTCTGCCTGCAAGCCTCTTGCACCAGCCCATGGGGCTGGACTTTCACAACGTGCACATGGAGCAGAGCAGGGAGGGATACTTCATGTACAGGTACAACACAACAGCTTCCCTCCGGAAGGAAGAGGGGTTTGTTAGTCATCACAAATGCTCCTTCTCAAGCCCTTCAACACCATCCCACTGAGATGGCAAACAAGCAGCAGAGAGCAAGCCTGCTGAGCCAGGGAAAAAGGATGTTCATGTTTGCATAAAATGCAATTCAAATTTGAGATGTCCCAAACAATGACAACCAAAAAATGCATTCTGGTTCTAGAAACCCCTAAATCTAATGTGATCTACACTTCATGAGGCACCACCAAAAAAAAAAAAATCTACATAATAATTTCCCTTTTTTTTCCCCCTGCTTCTGCACTCTTTGCAGCACAGCTGGGCTAATCCCATTTCCACTGCTCTATATTCTGACCTCTTTAAACAACTCAAAGCTAGGATGTTAAAACACTCTAATCTATAAATAATGTATTCCCCTTATCCAGCGATGGCTTACTGGGCCATGAAACTGACTAGAAACCACCACACAGTCACCAATTTAACAAAATATTATTGAGAAAGATGTATCAGTAGAGTTCTTTTTGGCTGAATTCTTTCAAATATTTGACACCACGAGTTCACTTTTGCAATGGACTTTTTCAATAAATCAAAAGCTGATATTTTATTCTAATGACCCCTTTTTTCCCCCCATCAAAGACTTTTTTTTTGTGCTACTAACCCTCACAGCATGGCAAGAGGTGGCACTAGATAATTAAATCAGAGCCAAAATGAAGAGGGACTAAGAAAAGGGCTTGCTGTTGCCATACACCACAGAGCCTCAGCACACAGAGTGAAGTCCATGCTTTAGACTAGAGCTAATATGTTGCTCCAAAGAGGGAGTTCTCTTCCATTTCTGCTGCTCCATTCTCTCACTCCACTCTCAACTTCTGGCAGGACGATGCCTGGGCACTCAGTGAATCTTGGGCCAGACCAGGTCACTGATCCTGCAGGAAACTATCTGTATTTCCTCAGGCTTCAATTTCAAACAGTCACTACCTGCAACTGAAGTCATAATGTATAACTTCATTTAAAGATAAATGAGTCTGCTTCAAAGACTGATACTTAGCAGACTTGCTTCCACTGTTGTAATGGTTCAAAAATCAGTGCTTCTCCTCCCTGCCAAAGTCAGCAGGAGTCCTACAACTGATTTCCCAGACAAAAGCATACAGCTCACGCAAACACTTAAATGATGCTAATCTGCGGCTCGGTAGATTTTTTCCAACAGGCATTCTGGAAAAATAAAGCATTTCTGCATCAAAACAAGCTGGAATCCTCTTAAAAACAGATATGCAGCCTTTAAAGAGCAAGTTCCCCTAGGAAGCGTAACCAGGAACACCACACTTGGGAACTCGCTTCCTTAGCTCCCTTTGCCGTGATTAACACAGCGATTTTCCACACATTTTTCATAATGCACAGATCGCTTTTAACTCCGAAAGGATTGGGGAAAAACAAGCAACCCACCAACACCCACAAAACCTGCTTGCTTCGTTCCACTGCACTGATCACATGTGAAAATTCAAATCGCTCCCGCAATATGAAAACACCGTCAAAGGAATTAATAGCAGCCTTGACAATGGGTTGCTGGTGTATTACATGAAACCATTAAAGCACTCACATTTCCAGCAGCAACAGCGTGACTTAATTCCCCCAAAAAGGTACATGTTATACTTTGCCTTTGCACGGGAGGATTACTCATGGCCAATGTGTTGCGGCACAGCTCTGAATCAGGTGTGAACCCTGCCTGTTGGGAAGCAAGCCCCTGCTCCTCAGGACGCAGAAGCCGCATCTGACATTTCTACATCAGCCTTGAAGACAGTGGGTCAAGACAAAAAGTCAGGCCCTCAACGTCAGCTAGCTGCTGGGGAAAGAGCAGGGCCAGGAGACAATGCTGTCTGCTTGGTTATTAGCCCTAATGCCTAGTCACAGTAATTGCAGGGCCAGGGCTCTGTACTCACATTTCCTGTCACCGACCCAAGAATTAGGCAATTTAGATTTAAAGATAGTAACTGGTATAGAGTAACTTGGTATATAGTCACTTGGTACATAGTAACTTGGTAAGCCATCACAAGTAACAAGGAGAAAAATGAGCAACCTGATGCAGAAAAGCTTTCCCCAGCCCCTGGTTGTGCAGCACTATCAGCTCTTCAGCGAGGGAGACCTCACCAAACCCAGACCTCACCAAACCCAGCTTCCCCACGCTCACTGAGAAGAAAGGCAGCGCTGCCCTTTACAATGTTTCGGCTTCCCGCACCTCACAGAAACACCTAACAGAGCTCAATTCAAGTTGAAACTTTTCACAGGGCTCGTTTTCACCAATTAAAGAGCATGGCAACCTGTAATTACTGAAAATAAAGCCAGACAGCTGGAGAAGGGAAGCATCTTTAATAAGTAACATGATACTACATTTTCTGTCTTAAGGAATTTAGCTGTTAAGTCCCCAGTTCCCATGCTGTCAGTCTGAGCTCTCAGTACCTGCACCAAGGAAGCCGCTCTGCTTCTAACTGTGAGCAGTGCAAAACTCTGGAAAAGCAAACAGCACTTGGCGACCTGAAAGCAACACATCCATCCCCGCTGGGGAAAGAGAGAAGCTGGGAGAAGAAAGCCTTACAGAGCTTCTTCCTGGGAGCACCGTGCCTTAGACAACATGACAACACTGCCAGCACTCTTTCCCAGCTTTAGCTGAGCATCTCATTGACGCTCTCATTCCCCCAGCCCAGCACATGCAGCACAAGCAAAAGTTAATGTCGTGAAGTAGCTTACCACTCATCATCAACAGCACAAACATCTTTGCCTGTTGTATTTCCCAAGACCCAGCTGCCTGTAACAGAAATGAGGAAGCGCCAGCATTTCATTCCCCTTCTGCTTCAGAGTGGGTGTAACTCGTCAGGTTTCATACTAACATGAGATGGGTCAATTGGGTGTGTTTGAAGGTTTGGGTTTTTGCCATCCTTCCCTCCCTCCTTTCCTCCCTCCCTCTGCTGATTAATTCCTCCCGTCGCAGGCTTCAGACGAGCTGCCACTCAGCCCCGCTGGCTCCTGAAATCTGAATTCCTAAGGACACTCCTCTGGGGTGGCTGTAACTCACTAGCCTGGTCTGCTGTGAGAGCAGCCAAGAACTAAAATACCCAGCCAGCCCACAGAGGCAGCTTACACATCAGCTATGCATGAACCAGCCATGTGGTCCCCTTCCTCACACTGGTCCTCAACTGCATCATTCTTGGTGTTCCATTGCATTTTCAGGGACTTAAAATTAAAGAAAACTTTGGATAACTCTGTGTCTTTTGCCACTGCCCTCTACTCCCTTACATCTCAGCAGATTTCTCACTGGGTACATTATCTGGATGGTGCTTCTGTAGAGGACACACATTCAAAATGCACAGGCAATTGCCTCCCACTAAACTGTCCACAGGTGCAAAAGTGTTTGTATGATCAGAAAAAATAGTGAATTTAAAATTACTCATGGATCTGGTTGTACTTAATTCACTGCTTCCTTGTAACTGTCTCTGGATTATAATTTGAACAGCATCCTTCTCAAGATCAGGGTTGGTTAATTGTTGATATAAATAAGGGATACCACTACAAACCCTAAACCATCTGTGTTTATCCTCCAACCTCCCCCACCTTGGTCTGCACCATTTATACATGAGAAGAAAAATACATCAAACTATTCCCAGAATGAAGCAGACAACACAGTAAATACTTTCTACAAACAGAAATCAAATTAATTAACAGTTTAACATTTAAAACTCTGTGTGATACTTCAGTACAGAATATTAACCAATAACCATATCCTTGCAGTTCTGCCTTCTGCAACCTAGCAATGCCCACAAATTGGGGAAAAGGCAAAACTCTTAGGGAAAAAAAAAAAATTCAACAGATAAATAAAATGGCAAAAGGTATGTACAGGAGCCCAGCTCTCTCATAGGACTATAAAGACTGTTGTGTGACTGCTATGATGAAATAGCTGCAGAGAGACTGTGGGGCTCCACATACCCAGGTGATATGGATGCTAGAGGAGTGAATGGAAGGAGATGATTCTATTTTGGGCTAGCCAAAGATGAGATAGTTGGAGGAGTGATTTGATACACTCTTACACATCCCATTATCAGAAAGAGGCATGCAGGCTGAGCTTCCTGGTACAGCAGTTAGTTTTAGCCCACTTCAAATAGCAGGTTTGACATCTGACTACTTGCAGCATCAGATGTTTCTGATATATCTGCCCACGCTTAGAAAGCAGCAGGTCCCCCCATGACCGCAGGCACTCCTGATAAGCATTGGAGTCCTTCACCTTGACAGCAGAAAAGGGCTGATGGATGGATCAGATCAGACGCACCACTTGGACTAGAAAGCACTGAAATGATCAGAGGGCTGGAGCACCTCTGCTATGAGGACAGGCTGAGAGAGTTGGGGCTTTTCAGCCTGGAGAAGAGAAGGCTTCCAGGAGACCTTATAGCAGCCTACCAGTATCTGAGGGGGGCCTACAGGAGGGCTGGGGAGGGACTGTTCACAAGGTCTTGTAATGACAGGACAAGGGGGAATGGGTTCAAATTGGCAGAGGGGAGATTTGAACGGGATGTTAGGAAGAAATTCTTCACAATGAGGATGGTGAGGCACTGGAACAGGTTGCCCAGGGAGGTTGTGTCTGCTCCCTCCCTGGATGTGTTCAAGGCCAGGCTGGATGAGGTCTTGAGCGACCTGATCTAGTGGGGGGTGTCCCTGCCTGTGGCAGGGGGTTGGAACTGGATGATCTTTGAGGTCTCTTCCAACCTAGACCATTCTATGATTCTGTGATTCTATGAAATGATCAATCCTTAGCCTCACAGTAAATTTAAACACGGAACCAGCAAAGCAAACAGTTCCTATTTGTGAGCCAGGCAGGAGAGACAAACGGGAGAAAGCCCAGCGGGGCACACCGCCCCCTCCAGAAGTTTTTAGCCCCAGTAACCAGCAAACCCCAAGCAGGCAAGCAGGTTTGGCGAGCAGTGAGTGACTCACAAGGCAATGGGGGCTGCTGCTACCTGCCTTCAAGTTCACTCGGGCACGGCCAGCACTCACCATCTTCAGCCCATTCGAACAGCCCAACAGGCAAAGCCACGTTCAGAGCTCCAACACCACCCACCCCTAATCGCTCCCATCAAACTGGCTTCACCATTAGGCAGAAGCCAATGTGTAGGTATACACAGGTGTGCATGCACACTATCTCACACAGGTACAAAGCAATTATGCTCCAGCCCTACAAGAAGAATATATATGCTTACTACGACAGATTGCAAGCGATTGTCTGAAGCGTTTTTCATCTTAAGAGGACTGAAGGAGGCAACACCCTTCTGCCGCCACCGTCGGGTTGATTTGCCTTCTGCCACAGCAGTCTGGGGAACCTTTCCCTGCTCACTCGCTACTACCTATAGCAAATCCTCAGCATGGCCAGGACTCCCGGGAAAACACGAACCGTGTGTGCCACTCTCCCTCTTAAGAGCTGCTTTCAGAAGGCTTTAGGCAACCAAATTCTATGTCCCAAGTTTGTCTGACCACCAGTAGATTTTTTGATCAGTGCAGATGAATAAAAGCAAAGCAGTGAATTCTCCTTCCAGACATGACCAACAGCACCAGAATAAGAAACAGCAAGTAATAAATAGCAAGTATGGAGAGAAATGCACAGAATTACAGGTGCCATCACACAGCCAATATCTGGATTGTTTTGCATATGCAGTGCTTGGTCTGGTTGTGGCTGCAGTCCTCAAGAGGGGCTGAAGAGAGGTAAAGGAAGCCTTTTCTCCCGCTGTGTAACCAGCTAACCCACCCTCCTCCAAAGCTTTGCTGAGAAACGAGATGACAGGCCCTCAGGGAAGCCTCGCTGGGGCAAGTGAGCCTTCATGGTCAGGGCTGCAGAGAGCAGGTGGCCCCGGCTGCTTGAGGAAGTCTTAGAGTGGCCAGCTGACAACCTCCCCGAAAGTCCTCCCGGGCAGCACCACAGCTTGTCAGTTCACGCCTGCTCGCTGTGGGAGAACAGGCATTTCCAGGCCCCAGCACCCTGGCTCAGCTGAGGCATTTGGATACACACCTTTTGATGTGGGCTTCCTCTGAAGGTGCCTGAGCCAACTTATATAAATCTTAGTGCTCTCCTGTGCTAAGCAATTAGCGAAGACCTACCAAAACCTGTTCTAAGACAACCTAGCGTATTCTGCCCGAATCAGGCCAGCCACTGAGCTAGAAGACAGGAGGGGCAATCACCACCAGAAGCTTGCAGGAGAGGCTATCAGCTAGTCCCTGCAGCTGGACAAGGGCACACATTTACCCTCCCCTTAGTTAAGTAAAGGCGATACCACTGAGAAAAGCCCAATTTTCTTCCAGCATCAGCAGGAGGACTCCCAGCAACCCTCCAGGGAGTCCACAGATTCTCTTAACTATCCAGCTGAGATACGGAGACCCCACCACAGAACCCAGAGGAAAAAGGGCAGCACATTCTCAGTGACAAAAAGAGGGGAGAGGGACTCCCTTCAGACACAAGCCAACACTGTATCCTGCATAAAGGTGTATTTATCAACCCTAATTAACATCCCAGGCTTCTCACACCCTGGCACACCTGCTAATTAGCACACATCAGTTAATATCATTTTAACAATGGATTATCACTTTGGGTAGAAAACTGTGAGTCACTTCGGTACAGTGACTCACCTGGAGCACAGCAGCAAGGGAAGATATGAAGAGCATCGGTTCTGCTTGCACAGGGCTATGATGACCTTATCTCTTTAACTACAGCTTACTTTACAAAGCCAAGGTGCTTAAAAAATTCATGATTGTATCTGTCTTACTTTCCACCTGCACAAACAGATGGCTTTGGAGAAGCATCCTGTCTCCATTCCCCAGACAACCGGAGTCACACAGGTCTCTCTTCAAGTTCTTAAAGCCATGATGGAGTTTCTAATAGCTTCAATTACCATGATTATCACCTGCCTTGGTCAAGCATATTTCAGGACATGACCCAGTGCCCATCAGGCACTTATCATCTGCTTTGGAATGATGCCAGGGGAACACCAATGTGCTAAAGCCTAACCACAGCTTTGGTGCTGCTGCAAATATCCCACAACCACAGAATAATCTGGTGGCACAGGCAGGCACCATGGCACATGTCACTGTGATAATATATCCCTTTTCCACAAACTGCAGTCCTACAAATGTGACCTGGGCTTCAAAGTTAGAGTCAGCTCTTTCACATCATTTTGGATGATGTTGCCAAGTGGTGCACTGGCTTTTACCCTGTTAACCCCCTCCCCTGGGACCATTACCCAGGCTTGTGCCTGTGTAGCTTCATGCATGCGGCAGGAGATGCTATGGACAAGAAAACTGCTAAAGCAGTAGTTTGGTTCAAGACATCTTATATTCAATAGTAAACAGAAGAAAAAAAGTCAGCTTTGCTTGCTTTTTCTTTTTTTAAAGCCTTGTGTTTCAAACTGGATCTTTGCCCTCACAAGAAGGTACTAGTGGAAAGCCACCACATTGCCATCAGAATCACTTCTACCCCTTCAAACTGGTATTTAAAGCTGTCTGCCTTCACTTTGCTCAACAAAGATCTGCAAGCCAATCCCAAACAATTAAAGAACATTAACACGATGAAAAATTATACCAGATTGAATGTATCCATGCTCACTGTTATCAGAAAGATTTTCTCAGCCTCATGTTTCTATTTGGAACTTGGAAGCGAGCTGTGAAAGGCGAGTATTGTTCAGGCACAAACAGTTTCCTTTCAGACTCTACAAAAGTAAAGTAATGAACTACAAGGTTCTTTTTTTCCCTTTGGAGAGGTCAGCAGATATACCAACTCATGGGAAAACTGATCCTCCTTGTTACATTGCAAGGGTAGTTGAAAAAAGGTTTCTAATGAGCTACAGGGAGTGGATGCTGGCCATGAGCCAGCACCCTTGCCTGTGAAACCAAGACAAATGGCAAGAGACATGAAGCACCTCTTGAACAAGTACAAGTTAAAATTCAAGGTTTGCATTTAATTGTGCTGCTTGTGGCTGGTAGTTCTCGCACCCACTTTACAGTCTGCATGTGGGCACCCAAGCCAGTACCCTTGCCTGTGAAACCAAGACAAACAACAAGAGACACGAAGCACCCCTTGAACAAGTACAAGCTAAAACTCAAGGTTTGCATTTCATTATGCTGCTTGTGGCTGGCAGTTCTCGCACCCACTTTACAGTCTGCAAGTGGGCACCTTGCTCACTGACACTCAGTACACATAACTTCACAGGCACAGGTAGGGCTCCTTCTCTCTTTACTAGCCCTGTCCAGGTGTGTGCTGGTAAAATACACACCTCTGTGTATACAGGATTAATAGCTATAGAAGAAGCTTGCTTCTAGTCATCCAGCTCCAAGGAAATACCTGCAGCGGTGAAGCTCTTTTGGACACGCACACAAGCACACACGTGGCCAAGATCACCACAAGCTTCTGCACCTCCACAGCACTGGGACGGATTTATAAAGTGCCTGACATTGCCTGGCAGCACACGGTGGCTCCAACCCTGCTCCCCCCAGACCAAGGAAGCGGGTACCACTGTGACACCCCACATTGCACAAGCCTCGCAGCAGCACCCACAAGCCCATTTGGTCCTTACCACAACTGCCCTGTGATGCAATGATAAGCCAGAGTTGAAGAAAACAGGGACTGTTTCCTCTTTCTAAGTGAAGCCTCAAAGAGGAACATTTTATTCAAGATTTCTAATCTGAATACCTCTTCTCGTTTCTCTGAAAGGTGGTAGATGTTATCACTTTCATGCTGCGCTCTGACACTTCCACCACGTCCCTGCCAATAGCTTTAATTTGGTTGGAAAAATCAGCTCCAAAGGAGTGACAAGCTGCACGCTGGTGGTGATGCTGTCAAACGACAAAGAACGCAGCTTTACGTTAGTCGTCAAAATTTTTCGACGCTAAAAATAGGCATCACAAGCTTTTGGATTCACCACATCGAAGAGGATACTTACACCTTCCAAAGAGCCCAGAGCCAGATAAAACCAGCAATGTGTGATGTTCAGCAAAAGGTCTCTGAACGTTATTTATTTTGAGAAGAAAAAAATAGCACACTGCCATAGGAGATCTCGTAACAATGCCGGCCAAAGCAAAGACAAGACACTGCACACCACATGAAACACAACAGCCTGGTATGGCATGTAAACACATGCAAAGGAAGGAAAAAAAAATACACCATTGAGAAGAGACAAAATCCTGCATCCTATTATCCCAGCTTTTGGTCCAGATCACACTGTAAAGGAGGGACGAGATCTTCCCGCAGGAGGTCCTCCTTTCCCTCTTGCCATCCCTTGCCTTCCTCAGCCTAACAAGGAAGGGCCCAGAGCTGCGAGGCTGGAGAGAGATGCAAAAGACCAGAAAAAACAAGTAGGTGGCTGGAGGGCTGACATTTCCATTCAAAGGATGACTTCTTCCCAAGCAGCCACTCACCGACAGACACCAGCCAGGCAGCCGGCTGCCAAAGGGGACATTGTTTTTATGTGTAAGATGGCACTGGGGGTAGGGAAA
Organism: Psilopogon haemacephalus; assembly: GCA_013396835.1. Lineage (NCBI taxonomy): Eukaryota > Metazoa > Chordata > Aves > Piciformes > Megalaimidae > Psilopogon > Psilopogon haemacephalus. The sequence continues at coordinate 759,628 of VWZI01020038.1, forward strand.
AAGACCATTTACAAACCAAATTCACCTTGTTTATTCCTTCTGAGTCACTGAGATGACTAGTGGAGGCAGAGCTGTCCCTGCGCTAGGCCAGTATTTATAGCAGAAAGAAGGAATTACTAATTAGATGTTATCCTAACACCATGTAGAACTGAAGCAGCACTCCAATGTGCTTTATAAATAGTTAGCAAATTGACTTTCACAATACCCCTGCAAGGCAAGCATTATGCCCATCTTCTGAACAGCCAAGTAGAGACTGAGTGCTCATGGCCATAGTCCTTGAGCAGAAGGAGGTCAACTGATGCCCTGGTCCCCTGACTTCTAAATATGCTCACGTTAGTTAGCCAGAGCACCTAACCTGCCATCTCTGTTTTTATGACAAGAATGAGAGGGCAGAAGATACCTCTCTCAGCATCAAGCCCAATGGTGGCACAGCTGGTTTAAACCTACTGAAGTCCATGACACTGCCTTAAGGAGAGATTTCACCCTACGGCCACACACCTCCTTCCACAGACTCACAGATTGCACTGGGTTGGAAGGGACTTTCAAAGGTCACCTTGTCCAACTCCCCTGCAGTGAGCAGGGACACATCCAAGTAGATCAGGCTGCCCAGGGCTACATTGAGTCTGATCTTGAACATCTCCAGCAATGGGGCCTCAACCACATCCATGGACAGTCTGTTCCAGATTTTTACCACTCCCACTGTAAAGAACTTCTTCCTTATGTTTATCTTAAATCTACCCTGATCTAGTATTGCTGCTTGTGGCAGGACAGCACCTTGCTGGTTTGGGGGGCAACATGAGTTGAAAACTGGTGTGGCCAGATTAAAAAAAAACCAACCAAAACAAAAAAAACAACAAAGAAAACAGAGTGTGGGCAAATGTGTCCCCTGCCTTGACCTGCTCAAGCACTGGAATAGGGCATCAAAGAAGAGGGAACTGGAAGCCTGCTCATTACATCTACCATACCATCAGACCATGAGCCACACTGTTTCTCTCCCTTAGATCTCTGTTTGGGCCACTAAGCAGGGGATCCTTGGTTATTATTCCAGCTCCAAGCACAACAGAAGGTAATTCTAGTAATTCTTCTGTTCCGGCAGTACTCATTTGTGCATCGAACTCTCACCTTTCATCAAAGGCTACCACAAGCATTCTTGCTCCCTCCCTCTCACACTTTATATTGAAGGGGAAGATTACATCAATGCCACTCACACACCACCTCCTGTTTGTTTGCTTAGTTGGTTTTTCAGTGTGTGATTTTTTTTCATTTTGTTTTGTTTCCAAATCTCTACAGTCAGTGGACAAACAAATTCCCCTCAATGTCAGCTTAATGAAAAGAAGCCCTGACCTGGTTTCAAACACTCCAAACCACAGCACATAATGAAAATCAGGCTCCTCAGTTAATGTCTCTCTCTCAAGGGCCTCTGGCCTGGCATCCTTCACTCACAGTCTGACCCAAAGCCTTCCAGTGTGAGCAGAGATCTTGACTAGAAGTTCTACTCAGAGGGCTATCACCACTTTTACAGGATGACTCAAGGTTGTAAACACTACAGCTAGCACCCAGGGCAGGCACAATTGGACTTGCTACCCATCAGAGCTCTCAAAGGTTTCAGGGGATATAGGTATCTGGTTTATATCTTAGTGTCTTCCATTTTTCTCCTTCTCCATTAACTTGTCCTAGCTACTTCAGGACTTTTTCCCTTATAAAAATCCACACTAACTGAAAGATAAACACCATTTTATCAGAAAGTACGCACTGTTTTTTCTACATTTTCTCTTTCTACTCCCCTTGTTCACTGCTATGACACATCTCATGTAACTTTATTTCTATTTGTTTGCCAATGCTCAGGCCTCACAAACATCAAACCTATAATTTCCAGGCATACTTTGTATCCATCTACAGCCTCCATCATACTGGTGGTGCCCACGCCAAGTCTCAGTACACTGCGTAACAGTGGACATGAAGTGAATCACTGACCGTTCTGTTCAGATAGAGACCTTCACCACAGAGACACTCAAGGGGAAAATTGAAAGGATGATGTTTTTCTGAGAGGTTGTACAGGCTCCTCCTCCTTGGAGGTTTTCAAGACCTTCCTGGAGAAAAGCTCTGAGGAGTCTGACCTGGTCCCAGAGCTGGCCCTGCTTTGGGCAGAGGTTGGACTGAAGACTGCTCCAGCAAGTCCCTTCCCACAGGAGTGATGCTGATGCATTGACCCTAGGCTCTGGGTCACCCTTCAAAACAACTGTAAATTCAATGCTCAGGACCATGCCTGTCAGAGAGGGCAAAACTCCACATTAAGAAGAGCTGAGCCTTTCATCAGTCTTGCATTAACTGTGTTACACTGCCTTGAAGCCTCCTCACAGTTTGTGGAAGCATTTGATGCAGTCAAACCGTACCTATGACCATGACAACTGGATCCTGCCTCCTTCCACACTGGCTGCGAAACATGCCTACCAACACAGCCCTAGCTTCAGCCACGGCACCTCAACCCATTTCAGCCCAGCATGGATGAGGTCATACTGACACAAAACAGGTCTCTGATAAATGGGACAACAGCAAGTATCAAAATGCCAGGGGCACTCACAAAAGTGGTGCCACCTGCAAACCTGAAAGCCACTGATTTCTGACAGAGGTTTATAGTACTGCCCAGTGGTAGAAAAATGGTAACCTCTTCTGAGTCCATGACAGTCTGCAGAGCACACTTTCATTTAGAGCCTCATTCATAACCCACAACTGAAAAAATCTGTGGGATATTGTATCCAGTTCTGGGCCCCTCAGTTCAAGAAGGACAGGGAACTACTTTAAAGAGTCCAGCAGAGAGCCACAAAGATGATTAAGGGAACGGAACATCTTCCTTATGAGGAAAGGCTGAGGGAGCTGGGACTCTTCAGCTTGGAGAAGAGGAGACTGAGGGATGACCTCATTCACGTTTATAAGTATGTGAAGGAGGAATGCCAGGAGGACAGAGCCAGGCTCTGCTCAGTGATGTCCAATGACAGGACAGGAGGCAAGAGATGCAAGCTGGATCACAGAAAGCTCTATGTGAACATAAGGAAAAACTTTATCACTGTGAGGGTGACAAAACACGGGACCAGGTTGCCCAGACAGGCTGTGGAGTCTCCCTCTTTGGAGATACTCAAAACCCACCTGGACACATTCCTGTGTGATCTGCTCTAGATGATCTTGCTCTGGCAGTGGGGTTGGACTAGATGATCTTCTGAGGTCCCTTCCAACCTCTAACACTCTGTAATTCTGTGATATCTGTGTATTACTCGAAGGCCAAGAGCAAAGAGTGGCAGAGGCCTGCTAAGATAGGATAGGACTGAGAAATGTCACTGGTGCAGTTTGCTTTGAAAAGCATAAAAATTTCAGTTGCCTTTTTCATGACTAGCAGGCAAGGAAAGAAGATACAGAATAAGAGTAGAAGGAAAGCATGGAGCAACTGGAAATGTCTTCTCCGAATTGCAGTCTCAAGTCTTTGGCTTTCTGTGATACAGTAAACTTAAAAGAAAATAGTCTCCAAAGCTGGTTCCAAACTACTATTTGGCAGAAGGCCACAGGTTTTTATACAGACAAAGAATGCAGTTTGTGATACTCAAAACAATGGCTCTGCTCCTGTGAGTCCACTCCTGAGTGCAAACTGGTGGCAACACACTGACAGACAACACAGATATTGGTGGTGTACATGTTCACCTTTGGAAGACTTGCATTAAGGCCTGACATGATTCTGCAGCTTTCTAATGCCACTGACACTCAACTTTGCCTTCGTACTTGCAAAAATGTGGTTTTGAATGCTCAGAGATGCATCATTTCTCTGAATGATCCCTAAGAGTTCATGTGCAGATTAACTGCTTAAGCAAGCTCAAGGGCAGAGACCCAGTCTCTTACTAACGAATGTCTCATACTCAAAATTATAACTGTCCTAGAACTGCTGATTAATTTTCCTCATTTGTAGGTTTTTTTTACCCCTTTAAAGTCCTCTCTGTTCCCTTTATATCTCATGAGGATTTTCTGTATTTGTCTGCTACTTGAACATTAAAGCCTGATTTGTGATTAAACACAACATTTGCGAGGCAGACTCAAATGCTGTCTGCTGTCACTGTTCCAAGTGTAAGAAGCTCTGGGAGGTATCAGTGTATCAGGGCAGATCTTTCTCTGCATAACCTGTGTGATCAAAGTTATTTCTCCCCTATTCTAGCCCCCTATCCCCAAAAAACTCCATGATTAATATAGAGTGGGATAGCTGCGTGGTATGAAGTACAGTAGGTATGTATTAAAGGGGCAACAAAATAGGGCAACTGCAGGGAGAACACATCAAAACATTTGCAGAGCAATGTTTCATCAGCTGCATTAATTGCACAAAAGCAGTAATCAGAGATTGTATGCGTAACTATGTCAAGAATGTTGCACTCAGTAACTCAAAGAAATTACTTTTTTAAACTTGGCCCACTTCCTCCACTGTAACTGCACTCAGCAGATAAGGGAACTCTTCAAACTTCAATGACCACGTTCCACAACTCAGGTAGTTTTCACAAAATCCTGAAATATCTGGAAGCCAGCCAAGGTCAGGACAGCTGAAGCTGGGCCAGCACCGAGGGTGTGAGCATTGATCTTCTCACCCATTTCAGTGACCCAGTCAGCCACAGGAAAGGGAGCCTCCTACATCAGCCATGCATGAAAGTCTTGGATAGACTCCTGCAAAAGCAGAATATATAAAACCATAGGCAGCCTCAGGACTCCTGCACACTTCCCATTAGAAGTCCCATCAGAACATGAGCGACCTAGAGCTTCTCCGGGAAGATGCCTCCTCCTTTTCACTCTTCAGCTTTCTTAGCATGGATCTCTGGATGGTCCTTGAAGCAGGTATATCCTGCTGCTCCCTCCCTGGAGGTGTTCAAGGCCAAGCTGGATGAGGTCTTGAGCGACCTGATCTAGTGGGAGGTGTCACTGACTATGGCAGGGGGTTGGAACTGGATGATCTTTGAGGTCTCTTCCAACCTAAACCATTCTATGATTCTATGATCCTGAGGCATCGTCTTGCAGGGCACAAATAAAGAGGCTCTAAAATCCACAGTAAAAGAATCAGAACCCCAGAGCTGTCAAGCAAGGGTTAATCAAGGATACCTATCTCTGATGGCTTTGGAGTGAATGATCCTAATGACATAAGTTGCTGAGGCCTTGAGAGGCCCAAAAGGTTCCAACACATCATTTTTCTCCTCAAAAATTACACAGACAAACGATGCATAAGGGCAAAGACCAAAGAGCAGGAAGCCCCAGCTGTACATGCCCTAGAACAGAGAAAAGGAGGGGCAGACCTCTGGGTGGTTACATATTTATGCAGTAACAAAAACGCTTGAAAAATTATTCATTGCAGGCGACGTTCAGATGCACAGCTCAAAAGCAGGGTGCACTAAAGCACTCGGAGATACACCCGTGTTAGAAGCAGGGTGCTGTAAGCAGAGGATGCAAGTGTTGCAAAAGGAGTAGTAGCTCCTTAAAAGCAGAAGCCCCCTCCGCAGCACCTCAGCACCCAAGACCTCCACCGGGATAAGCCACTCCAATGCACTGGCAAAAAGAGACTGCAGACAGTTTAGCAAACACTAGGCTGCAAGACAAGTTTCCTCCTTTGTGTCAAACCTTCCAAGGGATATTGCTGGTGAACTAAGGAAAAAGTGGCTCTGCACTAGAGGAAATTCTGTTGAAGTTGTGCTCCGTGGGCTGCCCATGATCTCCACTTCTCTTTTTTGCTCTTGTTAAGTAGGACACAGCAAAACTTTCCAGGCAACCTTGGGAAGTGCCCATCATTCCTCAGAGAAAGATTTAGCCATGGGACTGACTTCAGACATGTTTAAAAAATACCCTGGATTTTAATCACAGTACCAGTACCTGCTTAAGGCTGATCATTGTGCTTATAGGTTTTGCTGTCTAGGAGTAACTGGCAAAGACATATTTTTGCTTAAACAAGAGATGGGAGAGATGTGAACTGCTGGCCAACAGCATTCCCAGGTAGCCCCCTGCACCCCCATCCCTGCCCCACTCCACATCAGGGCTACCAAATCCTGCTTCATCTCCACCTCCAGCCAAACACCAGCCCTCTTCTAGCACCTTGGCTTACAGAACGTGGTTGGTCAAAAAAACACATTTTTATTTTCTGGCCATTTTGGCTCCAAGAACTTGCTTATTGTGCAATGAGGAAAGAACTGCTACCACTGCAAGGAGGGAGAAGAAACACATGGCCCTGATTAAAGGACAGCTCAAGCCCACAGCCATGCCTCTACCACTGAGCAGTGAAGCACAGAAAGGAAATGGGGCCAGCTTACAGCTAACTGTGCGAACAACACATGAGCCATACACTGGATCAGTACCTTGATTTGATTCACCATCACTTGGGCAATGCACAGGGCAGGATATTCCAAGATGGAAGTACTTCAGATTTGCTCTTACCAAACCCAACCTATACACCAGCACGAAAACTTCACATATGATCCTCTCTTCCCACACAGAAAAAAACAAGGGATTCACTTCTGTGTTTGCCATGAAAGGAGCAGCAGCCTTCAGAGCAGCAGGCCCTCTGGCATTAGTCAATATTTGATATGATGGATTGGCAGAGAAGGGAAAAGAGAATGAAGAGACCTTCCACATTTCTCTCTCTCTCTCTTTTTTTTTTTATATTATTATTAGATGCACTGTCAGTCTGCATCCTCGATAAATGTCTGTGTATCTCTATAACATAAATGTCAGCCTTGCAGCAGATTGGAATCTCGGGATTACTGCACTGGCAGAATTAATGTACTAGACATAAAAACCATAACATTTCATTATCCATTGTAAACTGCATGTGCTTTCACTCTAGGGAAACTGGAAATATCACCCAATTTCACTATCGTTTTCTATTAACTGACTGTTCTGCCACACAGCCTCATGGTGGCACATTCAGTTTGATGATGTATCAGCATTCTAGCTTCATTCCTCTTTCCCTGCAATGCTGACATTTTTTTTAAATCAAATTTTTGTTCTGCTTTAGTCTCTGTGAAGGTGCCACACTACAAAACCACTCAGTTGAAAAAAAAAAACATTTACCATGGAACAAACCAAACAGATTATATTTGTCAAGTTGAAAACATACCAGAATGAACCTATCCTGACATCTGAAATAAGGGTTGAAGACAACATGGACGTAAGAAAACCTCAGACACAACAGGCAAGGCTTTGTCTCGTTTATAGATGCACAAGGTCCAGGGTCAACAGCAAGGCTCTAACAAACAGAATCTGTTCCTTTCTGCGGTTTAAACTCCCTGTATTTTTCTTCCCACTATTAGGCTGGCTGCAAATTCAAAGATTTGCATAAGCCACAGATTTTGTCTGTCTCTTTGAAAGGTCAAAAATTAGAAGCAGCACAAACAAACACATATGACAAATAGGCCAGCTGGCAGCAATTTGGAGTGACCACATGGAGGAAGTGTGGAGAAGAACAAGGGCAGGAAAGGAGCCTTTTAAAAGCCTGGGTCATACATATATTGTATGTTACAGGGTGCCTCAGGGGAATATTTTTATTTAATCACTTTTCTGTCTTTGCAAAGATTAGTGACCAACTATCCAGATTTAGTACTGTCACGTTCCTACAAACATTTCTGAATATACTTTCTTTGATAAAACATACAGCTGCTGACGTGATTTTTCATGTAAACATTTCATTATGTATTACATGGCTTCTCTCAAAGAAGCCTTAACATTTTTCTTTCTAAGAGACTCCTTCTCCTCTGCAGGCTATGAAGCATTGCCCTCGGCCAGAGAAACAAAAGAACAAATAAGCAAAGTAGAAGAGCAGGCAGGGGCTGTACAAACTACAATAGAAGTCTTTACTAAAGCCACTGTGGTACTTACTCACATGAGTGTGTTACCAAAGTAAGTAGGAAGGTAGAGAAACATTTGTTGTCCTGTGTAGCTTCTGGAATGGAAGAGAAAGATTAGCAGGTCAACTTCAAACAGCAAGCCAGATGCATACAGCTGGTGTTAATCTGCATGACTCTTGTTGCCTGCAACAGATCTCTGCCAAATTATGATAGCCAAAGAGCTGCACAGATTTTCATTACTAACATCACCTTGGCCTATTAGTACAGGGGAGAAAATAACTCAAATTCAAACTGCTTCTCACTATTTGTTGTTGTTTATATTTTACCAGAGCCACAAGACCAATTAAAGTTGGTTTCCATTTTGTTTGCAGGCAGTCAGCTCTAGATGCTCGGGGCTGCAGTATCTGGGGCTTCCAGTCCTACAGGGGACAATTACTTGCTTAAAAGCAACTCTTTCCACTGGACTTGGGCTTAGCTAATTGTACCATTTCTATTGATCTTGAGTTTTATAAAAAGCCTGACTCCTGATGGCATGCTGTCAGCAAAATTATGCTTGGGGGCCAAATTTGGTTTAGCCTGGTTCTCACAAAGCGATAAACAGGAAACACTGACATAGGTTTAAGGTAGTAAAACAGAGTGCTTTTTACAAGTGCATCTCTACAGTCCCTGTCCAACTAAAGCAGCAAAAGGTCCCCTATACCCAGTAAATGCCATCACCACGTGCTGTTCAAAGACTGGGAACAGAGCTTGACTGACAACTCTCTGGCCATTATCTAACTGAGATTTTCTATGGCACTTCTTCCTGAACAACTGTCTTCCTATCACCTTAAAACACAACTTTGTGGGAGGGAGAACTTGCTGATGGCTTATTATTTAAAATGGTTGTTTTCCTGCAGTAAGAAAAGGGGAATAGAAGAGCTTCCCGTTCGACCCACCACAATGCACTGAGCCCTTTCAAAACCCTTGCAGGCTCCAATTGCTGTAGATGATGTAACACCATCAGACATCTGCCAAATAAATAAGCAAGCTCCAACATGCCTCACTCCAAACCTGCACAGCAATTTCCATCCAGCATGGGAACTTGTACCAGGGTTTAACACTCCTTTCCACGTATTCCCTTCCACAAAGAAAATCTGTGCCCACTGCTACAGGAACACGCTTAATCCGTGTAAGCAGATGTCAGCCTCCAAAGCTGAGAAAATTACTTTGTTCTTTAGGATCAGAGAGTTTAACATGCAAGAAGTTTAAATACTGTGATGAATCTGGTAACTTAAATCCTGAGAGGAAGCACCTGCTTTCTGAATAGCCACCAATTAAAAGCCCAACACTGTTTTATGCATCCATAAATTCAGTGCAAATGGTTTTTTGCTAGTTGACAATGCATCAGCTATGGACAAAGAGCAACACAGCTGAAAAAGAGAGGAGGGAGCTGCCAAGAGCAAATGGGACAAATTCTGCAGCACTGCCCCATGCAGGAGCTCTCAGATGAAAACTTTTGAGCTGCTCTGCAAGAATCCACCAAACTCCACACAAGCTCCAACAACAACCCTGGAGGAACACCAGCTCAGCCTAGAGTTAGATTTGGAGCCTGGATGCATGTCTCAGATGTTCAGCTACACCTCCCCTCTCCCTGCAAGCCTCTCACAGAAACAAAAGCATCTCCCTTCACTATACAGCAGCTAAAGGGATGCTCCAGTATGCTGCAGATAAGATAAGGCATCTTCCTCTTTATTCACACCAGCACACCAGCACTGGCAGAGATGAGGAAGGGAAAACCAAAACAACATACAAGAACAAAACAAAACAACCAAAAAAAAANACGCACCAGAATGATCAGCTTGCCTGAAAGATTAGCAACTGCAACAACAAAAAGCAAAACCAAAATAACACTCTCCTTAGCTGAACTAGAAATAAAGCAGACAGCCTGTTTGCCACCATGCCACCCAGGGCTGGAGCAGAGGCTGGAGACGGATCCTTATCCTGCACTAGGCAGCAGCTTCAAATATTCACCCAGGTCCTGATCCACCTTCACATAGGCTAAGAGACACTGCCACTGGTTGCTGGGCCAAGACAAAGTCATTCAGCCATTTACAGAGAAGTCTTCTTTATCTCATTGCATCACACACCAGGTAGAGCAAGGAGGCCTTGGCAGGATTGGGACTGTGTCTGTAAGGAGCTCAGGCAGGACTAGTAGTAGATCAGGAGCCTTCCTGTGAAATTTTATCCGTTTTACTACGTGTGCACAGAGGATGGCAGTTTGGGAGTCTTAAAACATGTCGGTGTGAGTGCTAAGGATGGGCAGAACTCTCACTCTGCTACAATTGAAGCCTGCATTGATACACAGGCCCAGGCCAGGTCCCCATTTCCCACCACTTTCAGAGGAGCACAGAAAGCCCTGGGGAGAGGCTGCACCGGTGTTGGTCCAACACTCGAGTCAGTGTCTGATTTGGAGAGCTTCAACTGCTGAGTGCAGAGCAGCTCCTTGGGTACATTCACACCAGACAGTGGCAGCCTTCATGGAGCAGGCACGCCAAAATCCTTATCCCATCCCAGATAAGCCAGCCCCTGCATTCCCACAGACATCAGCCCCACAAGCACCTCCCTCAGGGGCTTCCCTCAGTCAGCCGGCTAAGGGCTGAAGAACACAAGTGACAGACACACTGACCGTGAGCCAGACTGTGCCCAGACCAGATCTTTATCCATCCAGGCCAGCAAAGTCTCTGGGAGAAACAGAACTCAAGTTTCCTAAACTAGAGAGCAACAAGCAACAAAAAGCCTGCTCTTCTTGCCCATTCTCCTGCCCCTCTTGCAACACAACCGGGGCTGGAGGTAGCCCTCACTTTCTACCTGCTGCCACCAGCCCTGCCGGAAAGCAAATGTGCTGCAGGCAAGGCAGGAGGTGTCCTGCAATTAAATACCACACTGAAACACTCACGTATAAAAGGACAGTTTAAGATTAGGAAGACTGCCTCAGTTCTGCGATCTCCTAAGTTTAATTTGCCTAAAACTGCAATTTCAGTAATGTGCGTTTAACACCGAGGTTAGGATGCACAGTTTTTAATGTGTCTTTTGAAAGGTCCACAGAAAAAAAAAAAAATTACAATTAAAAAAAAAAAAATTCCAGGTAAATTAAGTGAAGTTTGTCTGGAAGTTCTCCAGATGGTGTCTTTACTTTTGTATTTTGTGTATGAAAAATCTGTGTTACCTGACCACACTGAGGTCAGAGCGCTCCAGTTTTCTCCCCTAAAGGACTGCCCTCAACTGGAGCTGCAGCCTTCTTAGCAATGCATTTTGTCTTATCTGCAAAGGCCTTTTCTTCTCTGTCGCTGTTCTAGAAGCTCTTAGTGAAACCCAAGCATCCCCAACAAGCACTGTAAATCCCCAGTCCTTTTTTTCCGGTTTCAGAATGGCTGTGACAGGATGGTATCATCATACAGCACTTATCCTTGAAAACATGTAACTCCAATTCAGCAATCCTATTACATATGCTCCTAGCATTTGTACAGAAGAGATTTAGCTCTTAGCTCTCCATTGCTTTATCTCTTTTTGTGTTTGCCAGTGCAGAAATTATCTCAGGCTATAGACAGGTCACGTCCAAATGCTTCTCCTATCTTTTTGTAAATCTGGAGGGGAAATACCCATCGTCACGTAGCTCGCACTGCTCTGTCAAGCTTCCTACCTTAGCTTTCAATAGCCACCCCTCCAAAGTGCAGTGGGCAGAGCCAGTTATGCTATCAACCTTGAGCCCTGTCTCTAAGTGATGCTATGAAAAAGACAATGTGCCAAATCAAGGGGTCTGCTCAATCCCTCCTAAGGAGTGCAGTGAAGAGAGAAGTCGTGCCACACTCTTAAGGACTGGGATTGCTTCAGGAGTGATGGCAGCATGAGTTTAACAGCTAAAGGGCAAAGAGCCAGTCTAGAGCAGAGTAGTCAGAAGGAGAGTTCCCAAGAGCAGAGATGGCAAAGAGACAAAATGAGGGGAAAACATGAAATGCAAACACATAGGTGGATAGAAAAAAAAACATCTTCCAGTGATTTTCCCTAAAACCTGGGGCTGGGGTGGTGGGGCAATACCACACCAACATACTATGCTGCTGGCAGGAGGAAATCATCCCATCCTGCTCTCTCCTGCCTCTCATCCCTGCAAACTGCATGCACATTCTTAGCTCATGAGCACTGCCAGCTGCCCGTGGCCCTTCTCGTGCCCAACAGTATTCATGCCAACTCACTGCTTTTGTCAGCAAACTGAGCCACTACCAAGCTGTCTCCACATCTCAGCAACACACCCACCTCTTGCATAAAAATAATTTAGAGCTAGAAGACTTCTGCACTTATTCCAAGCACGCTGTTCCTACAGTCCTCTCCTCCATATACATGTATACATTTCTTGAAACATCATTTCCTACATCTATTACTGAAACTTGAGTTTAGTGTTGTTTTGTCATTCACCTGCCAGGGATATCCTCTGTCTTTCACTGCAATACCTGTTTCTGTCCTTTTGCCCAAGACCTGTCTCTTACTTCATCTCATTTTTAGCTCATATCATGCCTCCAACACATTCTTGACAACTCATAGTTTAGTCACTATTAGCAAGTCTAAACCCCATCTATGAAGCGTTTGCCAGCAAGACAGCTCTATCTCCGTGAGAACATCAGCCTGGCTTTCTAAAGATGCAGCTCTCAGCACGTCTGACACTGCAGTTGAGGGACAGCCCATGCAGCTGGCAGAACTCTCAAGAGCCTTGCCCTCTAAGTACAAGTATTAATGTAACAGTGGTACTTACAAATGCTCTCGATTCATATTGCAGCAGCTCTACTTGAGGAATGCTAACTGGAACATACACTGAGGAAAGGGAGGATTAAGACAAATGGGATCTGCAAGATGGCTCTGTCTGCACTGATCACCCCATCAACTTAATATTTACAGCAACATTAAAACTGAAGGGCAGGAGATGTCACTCAGAGTACATTTTCACTATGAGTTCAAACCAAGACCATGAAAGGGAGAGCACAACCTGAGGCTGTGCATTCCCACTGGCACCAAAGCACAGACACAGCCATGTGTCAGTCAGATCAAGCTGCCTGAAAGTGCATCTGATAAAACCAGGTAATTTTTCAGCCACACGGCCTATGACTGCTGGTACTGACACAAGCAAGGCAGTAGAACAGCAAAGTAAGAGGTGGGATAATACCATCTCCTTCAACAGCAACTCAATTTAATGCATAAACAAACCAAAACAAACAAAAAACCCACACCAAAACCAAACCAAAACAAACATAGGTGTTCTGGAAAGTAACCAAGAGGAACAGAGAGCAGGCTGCAGCTGGCCTCAGCCATGCTCCCTTAACATGACTGATGCTGCTCAGAACAGTTTCTTCTCTGTTCTTCTCAAGCAGCCTCTAAGGCAGATTGCTGGTTTGGCTTCAGCACCCATGGCAAACATCCCATCTTCTCCTGTGAGCAGAGTATCCCACCCCACACTGAGGCATTTACCTTAATGAAAACAGAGTTTTGTTAATCACATTGCCTGTAATCCCAGCCTACTTTACCTGTGCAGCAGCATCAACTCCTTTAACTGAACGGTTTTGCCCTGCCCTTGCAGCTGGACCCCATGGTGTGCCTTTTGCAGGACCTCACCCCTCACCCACCACTTCCGACATACATTTCTCATCCTCTTCCTCTCCCTGTCTCTCTCTTTTTCATCTACTACATTCCCACAAGCCTACAAACACAGCCATTGTCTTCTCCTCTGAGCAGCACTGATCCCTGTGCCCCCTCCTCGCCTCTGCTTCCCTCAGTCACCCAGGTCTATTAATCGCACTGTGGTAATTCAAACATTGGAATGTTTAGGAACATATAGAAGTCTCAGGAGGGAAAAATAAAGTAAAATATGAAATAATAGCTGTTTAATGTATGCCAAGCAGCTTTGTTTAAAACATAGCTCATACCTGAATCCAGCCACCAGCAATTGCAGACACAGTCTTTCTCCCCTCAGCTGGATGCTGGCCACACTCCACCACTATGTCTGCTTTATTGATGCCCTCCTCTACACTCCACCAAGGTGCCAGCTGATCACTGTTTGCCTCCCCTATCACCTGGCTGTGCCCACGCTGCCTGCCTTCCTCTTGGCTCCCACCAGCCATCATTCTTTCTGACTTCACTCCTCAAGCAGCCACTGCATGCCTGCACGGCCCCCACTCTGAGAGGACCACAACACAGGTACTGGTCAGCAAGAGAGCAACTGCAGTGCCGTAAACCCTTTCACCAGATTCCTGCCTTGTTACCACATTGAAAGGGCAGCTCCTCTGGACAGTTCTGGCATTATTGCAGGCACTCCATGGCATAGCAAACTGAGCAAGAGTTTCCAGCACAGAAGTAGAAACATCGTATTTGAAAGGCCATGGCAGACTGGTGAAGTTCCTGCTGCCTGGAAAAGGGCAAACATAACACCCATCTTCAAGAAGGGAAAAAAGGATGACCCTGGGAACTACAGACCAGTCAGCCTCACCTCTGTGCCTGGCAAGATTATGGAGCAGATCCTCCTCAAGGCTCTGCTGCGGCAGTTGGAAAACAAAGCAGAGGTGCCTGATGCCAACCAGCATGGCTTCACCAAGGGCAAATCCTGCCTGACAAATTTGGTGGCTTTCTATGAGCAGCGGTGGACAAGGGAAGGGCAACTGATGTCATCTACCTAGACCTGAGTGAGGTGTTTGACTCTGTCCCACATGACACCCTGGTCACCAAACTGGAAAAACACAAACTTGATGGGTGGACAACTCGCTGGATAAGGAATTGGCTGGATGATCACACACAGAGAATGGTGATCAAGGGCACAATGTCCACCTGGAGACCAGTGACAAGTGG
>VWZI01020038.1:774651-837561 GCA_013396835.1 Psilopogon haemacephalus
CCACCTGGAGTACTGTGTGCAGTTCTGGAGCCCCCAGCACAAGAAGGACATGGAACTGCTGGAGAGAGTCCAGAGGAGGGCCACGAAGATGATCAGAGGGCTGGAGCACCTCTGCTATAAGGAACAAGCTAAGAGAGTTGGGGCTCTTCAGTCTGGAGAAGAGAAGGCTTTGAGGAGACCTTATAGTAGCCTTCCAGTATCTGAAGGGGGCTTACAGGAGGGCTGGGGAGGGACTATTCACAAGGTCTTGTAATGACAGGATGAGGGGGAATGGGTTTAAACTGGAAGAGGGGAGATTTGAACGGGATGTTAGGAGGAAGTTCTTCACAGTGAGGGTGGTGAGACACTGGAACAGGTTGCCCAGGGAGGTTGTGTCTGCTCCCTACCTGGAGGTGTTCAAGGCCAGGCTGGATGAGACCTTGAGCAACCTGTTCTAGTGGGAGGTGTCCCTGCCTATGGCAGGGGGTTGGAATTGGATGATCTTTGAGGTCTCTTCCAACCTAAACCATTCTATAATTCTATGATTCTATGAACATGGTACCAGGAGCATGGCTGATGGTTGCCAAACAAGGCCACGGCAAAATAAGCTGAACATCTGAAGAGATATGCCACAACTTGAACTGAAGCATCACAGGCCTCAGGGAGAAAGTACATGATGTGCCAAGAGTGTTTAAGGGTAAGAATCAGGGGTCAGGTCAACATGGCAGATGTCCTGATGGTAGTCTGTTATAGACCACCCCAAACCAGGGTGAAGAGGTATGTGGGCCAAAACACAACTGGAAATTATTTTGGCTTCAGCTATTAAAGAGAATAGGAAATGCTTCTACAAATATATTACCAACAAAAAGAGAACTAAGGAGAATCTCTGCCCTTTGCTGGGTTCAGGGAGGGAACACAGTGGTCAAGGATGAAGAAAAGTCTGAGATACTCAATGCTTTCTTTGACTCAGTCTTCAGAAGTAGAACCAGCTGTTCACTGGATACCTAGCCCTCTGAACTGAAAGACAGAGATGTGGAGCAAAATGGAGGCTCCACATTCCAGAAGGAGATGGTTAGTGACTGCTGCACCACTTACACATGCACAAGTCTATGGTGCTGGACAGCATACACCCAGCAGTACGAGGGAGCCACTTTCCATCATTTGTCAGCAGTTCTGGATAAGTGGGGAGGTCCCAGCTGACTGGAGACTGGCAAATGTGATGCCCATCTACAAGAAGGGACAGAAGGAGGACCTGGAGAACTACAGACCTGTCAGTCTAACCTCACTGCTGGGGAAGGTCATGGAGCAGATCATCTTGATCACCATTATGCAGTTTGTGCAGTATAACCAGATGATCATGCCCAGTCAGCACAGGTTCATGAAGGGCAGGTTCTGCCTGACAAACTTGATCTCCTTCCACAACGAGGTGACCTGATTAGTGGATGAGAGGAAAGGCTGTGGATTTTGTCCATCTGGACTTTAGTAAAACCCTTGAGACCATTTCCCATAGTATCCTCTTGGAGAAACTGACTGCTTATGGCTTGCATGGGTGAACAATTCACTGGGTTAAGAACTGGTAGGATGGCCAGGCCCAAAGAGTGCTGGTGAATGGAATTAAATCCAGTTGGCAGACAGTCACTAGTGGTGGTCTCCAGGGCTCAGCACTGGGGCCAGTTCTCTTTAATATCTATCAATGATCTGGATGAGGAAACTGCACCCACAGTATGTTTGCAGATGACACTAATGTGGAAGAGAGTGTTAATCTGCTGGAGGGTAGGAAGGCCCTGCAAAGAGATGGACATATCTAATTGAGGGAAAGAGGTCAGTTTTATGAGGTTTAACAAAGTTGAGTGCCAGATCCTGCACTTCAGTCACAACAATGCTACAGGACTGGGGCAGAGTGGCTGGAAAGCTGCCTGGCAGAAAAGGACCTCAGGATGCTGGCTGATAGCTGTCTGAACATGAGCCAGCAGTGTGCTCAGGTAAATAAGATGGCCAAGAGCAGGCCTGTATCCGGAGTAGTGTGGCCAGCAGGACCAGAAAAGCAATCATGCCCCTCTATCAATGCTGCCTAGGCTGCACCTCCAATACTGTACTCAGTTTTGGGTCTGGGTGGCGATTCATCTCTTCATCCTAGAATCAGGTGACAGGACAAGAGAAAACAGCCTGAAACTGTACCAGGGGAGGTTTAGACTGGGTATCAGAAAGCATTTCTTTATGGAAAGAGTAATCAGGCCTTGGAATAGGTTGAAGAGGGAGGCAGTGGAGTTACAGTCCCTGAACATGTTGAAGAAACACGTGGACAGGGCATTTTGGGACGTGATGATGTTGGGTTGATGGTTGGACTCAAAAATCTTGGAGGTCTTTTCCAGTTGAAACAATTATGACTCTATGATTGCTGACACGCAGAAGACCAGATTGGATCAGGGTCTTCACCTTTGGCCTCTATTCTGCAAGCAATTCTCCAGAACAAGAGCAACTCTTGCAAAAATGCTTCCCGGCTGAAGAAGCTCGTCTATGCTTATAGCAACATGAGCTTACTTTCCTAAGAACCTCTGGAAGTTCCCTACCTCAAACAAGATTGATGGGCAAAGAACCACAGGTGCAGATGATCACAACCTCTGCTCTAGTCTCAAATTTCTATGAATCTATGTATCTAATGGATCAGAGGACAACCTACCCTGTCCTGGTATTTCCAGCTTTGCCTTCAAATCAGCTTTCCTGATGTTACTGCTTCTCTTTCATTACTGCTCTTTTTGTTTCCTGGTCCTGTCCATGGCTCTGGCCTTCTATTACACTGTTTGCTAAACTGCCAGCATTGTCTTTTCTGTGCCCAGCCAGCCTTTCTTTTTCTTCAAACTCACTCTTTGTGTCAGTTCCTCCAAAAACACCTTCTTCCAGTTCACGTTCCTGGATCTTTGATAGGGCTGTGAGATGTGAGTTTTTACAAGACTGAGTACATCCCTTGCAGACCAATGTAGCAAATAAATCCTCTCAGAGTATGTGCAACAGCATCAAACACAACCGCAGTATGCATGGTGTTCACTATTTATATACACATACACACACATTAAAATGCTTGTCAGTGTTTTCTTGAGAGGGAGGTGGGACCAGAGAGCTCTTCCAACCCACACAATTCTACAATCCTGTCATCTTCTTGCAAGCAAAATAATAAAGACTAGAACTGGAAACAGCATTGCTCACTTGACAGCATACAGCAGAGAGGTCTTCTTCCCAGCTCCATTGTAGCACCACGGCGTGACCTTTGCTGTGGCATTTCACTTCTCAAGAGATCACAGTTCATTCCCACTAATGCACACGTGACATCAAAGGTCTTCTTCTGCAATGCACCCAGTAATCTACCAATTAAAACTGTGATGTAAATAAGCAGATAATTGCAACTACGCTTAAGACTGAGGAACATCACTAGCGTATAATATGGTATTATTTGTATCACCTGAAAAAAAACACTACACCCCAACAGATAAACTCCTCACTGCTCAAAAAAAAAGGTCAGACTTTTCCCTTTCTTCAGTTCCCCTTGATAGGGTAAGGAGGGATGACTTATGTAAATGTGCTATTTAAATGAGGTATTTTTGACAGCCATTTTGACAGAGACTGGAGCTGGCTGCAACATGTGCAGAAACCAGAGAAGAGCTTGTGGGCTGAAAGCTCAGCCCACCACATCCTCATCCCAGCACATGAGCAGGATGGACTGAGCCTACCAGGTCCACCATCATCACAGTAGTGCCAAGCACTGCAGCTGCCTCTTTTGGTGCCAGGCAGACAAAGGTACTGTTACCAAGCAGACCAAGGAAACTAAATTCAGAAGCCTGTCGTGGCCCCAGCTGGGGTGTTGTCAACAGCAAGGAGTTCTGTAAGACACCAAAATGTGACCATAGCAGGAATTGCAGGCTCTGTCCTGTTTCAGGCATGAAGATGCCCATGCCTTCCACCAGCATTTTCTGAAGGGATAATTTTGCCCCTAGAAAGTAGGGAGCTCTTCAGTTAGCACAAGTAAGAGAGAGATGGTGTTTAGTTTGATAATATAACTGTCAGTAGGATTTTGAAATGTCACTCCCACACCTAGCAGATGCAGTTGGCTCATTCCTCATTTTAGAAAAATGTACTGAAGTTCCCTTTGTAATTGATGCAAAATGTTTCACAAGACTGGAGCTTTATTTGGGGTGGGGGGAACAAAAACAAACCACCACCAAAACCTCTCATTCCCTTTATATTGAACACATTTAAACTGCTCTATGCTTTTTAAAGAGGCTTTTGCAGGGACAAACTACTTCCTTAAGTAAAACACGTATGGCAGAGAGCTGAACTGAAAATTGCCAAAACCAACACAAAAGAGGGAGCAACATTTCAGGGAGGTGGATTCTCCACCTGTCATCTGACTTTGCCAAAACATACATATGTGAATAATGTTAGAAAGCTGACCAGGACAGATGTTTGTATAATGAATGGGAGCTTGAAAACATAACTTGTTTTTAAACAAGCATGTGAAACAAATCACAACTGGAGTGGCAGCATGAAAAAACACATGAGAGAAGACACCAAAAAGCTGTAGGAGAAAGAGGACATGAGTTTCAACTAGTTTTGGTACCTTATCTTACAAGTGAGGTCACCTAATAATTTGAATATCAAAACTAATCTATTACATGAGCTGCTGTTCTTTCTTAGTATTAATTTTAAATCCATATAAAAATTGCCCCTTAAACACCACAAACCCACCTGCACTAATTACATCCTTTTCGCTCCTTCAAATTTATTCCTCCTCTTTGGACAAATGCACCTAGAAGAACAGGAAAGCCTTTCAAAAGAGACTCAGATTTTCTAGGTCTTGGATCCAGGATATATCAAACTGTGGATGTGGAAAGAAAATTTATTCCCAGGTTAATGTTTTGCTTGAAAATAAAGCTTTGATTTTTATCCTGTGTTAATTAAATCTCTTCTTGCTGCAAGTCATGACATTGAATTTCATGGAAATTGGACCAGGGTGCTAGGAAAACTGTCATGACATTTTCTATATACCCATATGCTGGTCTTTAATTTCATCAGCTAAACATATTGGACTTGATTCTTAAGGCTGGAACAACATTATTTACCCTCTGTTCCACCATGCAAAGTTTGAAAGTGAACTCAATAGGTTTTGCTATTTGTTCTAAAACTAAACCAGTGCTCATTACTATCAGCATTACATTCAGCTAGTTCTCAGAACTCATCACAGTCCTCCAAACAGTTCTTCTCTTTTCACAGGTGGGAACTGGTTGGATTTGCTTCTTTGCTAAAACTCCCTATGTACAAATGTATCAGCCCATGAAACGGCTGCCAACACTCAGCAGAGAAATGAAGACAAGCATACCCTGTACCAAATCCTCCATTACACAAACACTTGGCTGGCTTCCATTAGAAAATTTATGCACTAAAATTAGCTCTCACAATTGCAATCAATTGCAACAATCAAGTGTAAGTAATTCTGGATTAGGAAAAAAAAAAAAAAAAGGAGCATGGAAAACAATGTTACAGCACTGCAGTGGTTCCTTTATTTATTTACAATTATGTCCACTACAGTCTTTCCATCCATTATTCCTCAGGCTGCAAGCATACAACCTGTAAACTATGTAATTTCTTACTTCCTTTTGTGATGCTCCAGAGCGTCTTGTCATTTCATTTTTGGTCCTCTCTCCTTATCATAGGAAAGGATTCCTTTCCCAGTCTCCTCCAAACTCTGCAGTATAGAAGATCTCCACCTTTGTCTCCTCACACCCCAGCTACATCCAGCATCTCTTGAGCTGCTTCACATATACATGCCCCTTGTCCCAGTTTCTGCACACAAATAACCTGGGCAGTGCTACCCTCTCCACCATTCCTCACCCAGGACCCATTTGCACGGTGCTAAGGGAGGGGACAGTGCAGCTCTGCAAGACCCTCCATGAGACAACCCAGCCCTGGCTCTATAGATTCTTGCCAGGGCTGAATTCAGTCTCTGGCAGTGACTGTTGAACAGCAGAGCACAGGGGCCTTCCAGGAGGGGCAGGGAAGGACAAGTCCCCAAAGCAGGACCAGGGCTGCCTGTCACCAGCACAACTTGCAGAGCAGGGATGTGTGGATCACTACTTTGAAAGCACAAGCTTTATTTTTCCACTACAGTGCACGGAGGGGTTAAGGGTTAAAAGCCACCCTACCAACCAACAGCAAAGCATCAGGAACACTCCTCAGAAAGATTTGCATGACCGTGAATGACTTTACGACAACCACACAGTGACTTGGTTGATCTGCATTTTTCTAATCATCCTCTTCAACGCAGATGGTGTAACTGCGTATGGTACAGTGCCAGAGCAGAACTCAGTACAGATTTTTTCCCCTTTGAAATAACAACTCATGAAACTAGTAATAAATGTTATATTGTTTGGAACGAAAAGCAGATAATGTATATAAACTTCTGGAAACTAAACACATATGGCAAGAGCACACTACAGAATAGAGAGAATGCTAGAGAATGCACAGAATGAATACATCCTCTGTGTAATTCAGTGTAAATATTACATCTGATTGTCTCTTCTCTCCTACATGCATACAAGTAAATCAATGTTTGGCATCCCACTTTAATCTGAACAATCATCCATCTTGTATGATTAAGGGAGTGGAACGTCTTCCTTATGAGGAAAGGCTGAGGAAGCTGGGTCTGTTTAGCTTGCAGAAGAGGAAACTGAGGGGTCACCTCATTCATGTTTATAAATATGAGAGACAGAAAGACAGAGACAGGCTCTTCTCAGTGATGTCCAATGATAGGACAAGGGGCAATGGGTGCAAGCTGGAGCACAGGATGTTCCATTTGAACATGATGAAAGACTTTATCACTGTAAGGGTGACAAAACACCAGAACAGGCTGTCCAGAGAAGTTGTGGAGTCTCCTTCTCTGGAGACATTCAAAATCTCCCTGGATGCATTCCTGTGTGACCTACTCTAGGCGATCCTTCTTTGGCAGGGGTTTTGGACTAGATGATCGTTCAAAATTCCTTCCAACCTCTAACATTCTGTTAATTTATACTAACAATGGACAGAACTTCTAGCCCTTGAGAACCTACACTTTGCATGTCATCACAGTCAAACTGAATTATCTGCCCCTGTTTTAAATCACTTCTGAATTTTGGGTTGGTTTGCTTATTTTTTGTTTGTTTGTTTGTTTGTTTTAAAACAGGTCACAGTTGTATAATAAAGGGAGAGAGATAACTAAATATGCATTTCCCAAAGAGGGGAGTATGAAATGCTCGCATGGTACAGCTTGGTCAAAATAGAAGCAAAGCCCTCAGGTACTACACATTTTTCTCCCTTCACAGTTTCTATCAGCAGATGCTCTTCTGACCCACACTTACCAGACTGAAGGGACAATCAAGCATAAACTCACCATTCTGTAAACAGCTTTTAGGCAATACAAAGTAGTCAATGCGAAACAAGCAATTTGGGCCAAGATACAGAGTCCACCAACACAAGTTTAAGAATTTTCCATGGGCATCACTCAGCTTTAGTCAAAGCACTCAGCTTTAGTCCAAGTCAATTACATCAGTGACATTGATGAGGGGACAGAGTGTCTGCTCAGCAATTTTGCTGATGGCACCAAACTGGGAAGCTTGGCTGACACACCTGAAGGCTGTGCAGCCATCCAGTGAGACTTGGACAGACTGGAGAGCTGAGCACAGAGGAACCAAATGTGGTTCAACAAGGACAAGTGCAGAGTCCTGCACCTGGGGAGGAGTAATAACCTGCACCTGGGAGGTGATCTGGTGGAAAGCAGCCCTGTGGAGAAGGATCTGGGAGTCCTGGTGGACAGCAAGCTCTCCATGGGAGAAAGCAATGTGCCCTTGTGGCCAAGGCCAATGGGATCCTAGGGTGCATTAAGAGGAGTGCGTCCAGCAGATCAAGGGAGGTTCTCCTCTCACTCTATTCTGCCCTGGCGAAACCTCACCTGGAATATTGTGTTCAGTTTTGGGCTCACTAGTTCAGGAGGGACAAAGAGTCCAACAGAGGTCGAAGAAGATGATTAAGAGTCTGGAGCACTGCCCTATGAGGAGAGGCTGAGGGACCTGGGGATTTTTAGTCTGGAGACTGAGAGGTGATCTAATCAATGTTTATAAATATATGAGTGCTGAGTGTCTAGAGGGAGGGAACAAACTCCTCTCAGTTGTGCCCTGTGATAGGACAAGGGTTATATAAACTACTGCACAGGAAGTTCCACCTCAACATGAGGAAGAACTTCTTTACTGTAAGAGTCATGGAGCACCGGAACAGGCTCCCCAGAGAGATTGTGAACTCTCCTTCTCTGGAGACTTTCTCTCATGTGGAAGTGTTCCTGTGTGACCTGTGCTAGATTCTATGGTCCTGCTCTGGCAGGGGAGTTGGACTCAATGATCTCCAGAGGTCCCTTCCAACCCCTAATGCCCTGTGATCCTGTGAAGTCCACAATGTCATTTTTCACTGACATTTTTCATCATAAAATTCAGGTTCACAGCTCACATCAGATAAAGTGCAAGAGGTCTCTCAGCAGAAAGTCCAGAGAACCAGCTGAGCCTTCAGCAAAAGCTACCATTAAAAAACACCAAAACATATGGGCATGATCAAAAATGGATTTAGTGTCATACTGGTTCTATGATACTACACAAAAGCTGGGATCTAGCACATCTTGCCTTTATGTTATTTTTCTTATTGAATGCTCTTCTCCTCATTCAAGACAAGGGCTAAGCTGTTTAAACAGTCAAGTTACTTTGTAAGCTATTTCCCTCTTGCAAGCCCAGGCAAGAGAAACCATCCCTTCCGAACATGGCTGCTCCCTGGAAACTGTAGGGCAAAATTTGTAGAGTAAATATGCTTTGTCATGGCATAAAGAGCCTCACACTTAGCATTCCAGCACAGCATATTCAGTGATTGTTTTTCTCTTCCTCCCTCTCTGAAATGCGTATCACAATGGATTCTACCATCAAACTCTCATCACTTTGGCTTTTTTTTGCTTGCAGACTGGTTTGTACCTGAAAGTTGAAGTTTCTGTGCTCTTCTAGCCCTCAGGCAAACTAGCTGGCATCAGGAGAAGGGGACTCTCAAAAACAATACCAGAAAATAAGAGGTTTGGGTTTTTTTCAATATGAAAAGCCTTTCAGTTGAGGCATGAAAGTGTCTTCTCAAAGAAGAGAAAGCCCAAAAGGTCTATCCATGCTGTGGCCATTTACTTGGGATCAGATATGCCTTGGAAAGCAGAGAAGGAACCCAGACCCAGGCTCCCACTTTCTAGCCAAGGCTATACTCATGATTCAAGTCCAGAGCAGCTTCTTTACTCCCTCTATGATTCAAAGGCCATTTTAAATCCAAGTATAGTGAGAACATTTCTGATTTCTTCAAGTTTTATAGGAGAGAATTTATATTTTCGACACAACTGCAATTAGAAGTTATGCATAAAACACGGAGACGATGTCAGGTTGTTTAAAATTCCTCATTTTGAATTTGCATTAAAAGGAAAAAAACATCTAGGGAAAGGTTGTTTTTTTTTTTTAAATGCATGAGCTGTAAGGGATAGCTTTAAACATAGCAGAAAAAGGAGATGGCTAGAGGAAAGGATTTGGAGAAGTGCAGCTGATAATCAGGAAAGGGGAATATAACAACATGCCAGACTGCAGAATGCCCTCCAAAAGCAATGAAAAGATAATCACTGCAAAAAGCATTGCCACAGCTGAAGATTATCAGCAGCTAAACACATCTCCATAAATTCTCATGCCCCTGCAGTGCTATGGAAATGCAATGATATCCCAGATAATGGCGTTTTCTTAGATGGGAGAGGCAGGGGAAAGAAAATGGCCACACTGCAAAAGCAGCTTTAAATTATTCCCTGTGTTAACAAGCACAAAAAAAAAAAAAAAAAGAGTAGAGATTTATACATCCATGTTCTGGTATAGGGAAGCCCTCATTAATTTGCCATCCCACTCTTCAGTCTAAGAAGTGTCCTGCACGGCTGCCCCAGGTACCAGAGGCAAAAGGTCCAAGAGCAGCCACTTAAGTAGATAACTTCAAACCCGGCATGGCAACCAAGGCACTACACATCCTTCAAGATCAGGTGCTCACTGAGCATATGACCATTCAAATAACAAGCTGTAAACAAAATCACACACATGGATACACAGAAGAAATACTTTGGCTTCAAAGGCATTTTTCTTCAGCGCGTAAACACTGCGGGAATTTCTCTCATGTCTCAAATAGCATCACTCTGTGCACAAAGTCAAGTCCACTCACGGCATAGTTTATTTTTGTCTGACCATTACTAACAAAATAACAGCCTTTAACCGCCGAGAGAGACTGCAGTACAACATCCTGAGGTTCAGAGAGACTCTGCAGCGATGGGATGAGCTATTTTTGGAAATCTATCTGGTTGCTAAGGCAAATTCTTCTAATGATATGCACCATCCACCCAACAGAATCTGGTTTGCAAGTCAGGAGAGGAGGAAAAATTAAGACGAGAGCTGACTAACCAAGGTAACAAGAGAAACCAAATGAAATGCCATGCTATACAGAAACGTGGTTACAGCTTCCATCAAGGCTGAGCTGAACTCCTACGTGAAACACGCCTGGTTGTTTTGAGCCAAGAAAGCCTAGATCACAGGCTTGGAAGAAATTTCAAAACGTTGTACAAGGCATCCTGCTGCCCCCGAGGCAGGATTAACTATATCTAAACAGTACCTTATGCAGGGCATACCACTACTGAACCATAAGCATTTGATTATACGGCTCTCTTCTATCAATATTATTTGTCTTTTACGCAAGGGGCCAAATGAGGCAGACAGAAATGAAGCAGTTAGCCCTCAATTGCACGCTAAGTCTCCTGCAAAATTAAGACATCACTCCGGATGCTCAAAAAGCCAAAAATAACCAAGGGATCCATTTCCTAGGAGCCATATGCATGGATATCAAAATCACAGAGCCTCTGTTCACCTCAACCTGTTACACATCTGAATAGTCTTATGGATTTTATAAAAGACCATGACAGTTTTCCAATTTAAATTACAGACTTTCAGCTCAAGAAATGTCTTCTGAATGTGTAACAGGGCAAAGATGATTAAAAAGTTACAAACTGGGGGGGGGGGAGAAATTAGAACAAATTGGAAACTGTTTTCCATTTTTTCCACGAACAACGAAGAATGGAAATTTACATGCTAATGTTCAAGAACACCAGCTTTTGATGACACAAAGTTGAAAAAGTTGTATAATTTATACCTTACTGCCTTATCATCTGGTCTGCTTTGCACTGAAATCAACTGAGGTGACTAAAAAAGCATGCAGATCAACTTTAGGAAGCCACCACACTCTTTTTTTGGTAGCTGAACACTTTCTGTGTCAGAAGAAAGGTTTTGTAATTAAAACAGTATCTCCCTTCAAATTGAGAACAGAGAATATTTAATTAAGCTTTAAACTGCTGAGGAGAGACATATAATAATGTCACTTAGACCTCACAGTCAAAAGAGCAGTGTCTACCAAGAGTGAATCAAATTTAAGCATACCTCACTGGTAACAGCACTGGTAACAGCACTCCCAACACAATATAGCATTAAAACTGAATTATTGTGCTCTTTTCCTTCATTTTGACTTCTGAAACAAAAAGCTTCAAATTGATGAGACATTTAAACACTGCAGAGACCACAAAGTAAGTGAAATTCATAAGGCCACCAGACCTAAAGATTACTGCTATAATCTGGAGGAACAATGCTAAGAGCAGAATGACTACCAAATCTGAAGCAGAAACCTCGGCCACAGGTGATGGATAGAGACATCCATCAGGGCAGACACCTCTGCCACAGTCCTGGGCACATTTTGCAGGCCCCTGACCAGCAGAGGTTGCAAACCTCTTCACAGGAATAGCCCAGCAACACCTGAGACACCAGTTCATTCTCCTGTGCCAACACAGCGTAACCCCAGCTGCCTACCTTTATGAAAGAGCAATTTTCAGGAGAAGGTCCACCTGACTCATTTATTTTTGGGCTGCAGATTCCCTGCACACGTGTGTGACAGAGACCCTCTGCAAAGCTCATCCCAGCACACAGAGTAGCACAGCCCTGCCAGGAGGTATAGGCATGGGTCTCCAAGGGACAGACCAGCACACCAAACCAGGCAGCAAGTGTTCCCTGCTTCTACTGAATATGCAGAGCTTCAGTGTCACTCAGAGCTGAAGCAGCAGACCTGCTTTTGCCCCTCTGCTCAGAAAACAAATCAACTCTTACTATTCAGAGCTCACACTGCAGCTGCCTTCAAACCCTTACCAAGCGTCGCCATCACAAGGTTTTGTGCTCTTCCAGCTGCCTCCCAAAAACCTCTTCAAATGGGACTGCTTTGTATACGGAATTTCCCTAGCCAGTCACAAAAACCTGGCAATTCTCCATACCCACAGTGCATTCTGCTGCGAGAGCTCCAGTCGAGTCGCCTGCACTACTTGAAGGCAAAGCACAAGCAAGAGTAAGGTGCTCCTGAGTTTCTGTTGAGATCCAAAGACCCTACTCAGGCCCTGTAAGGACCATATTTTGCACACAGGCACACACATGTAGCAGTTTAAAAAGTGGACTTCTGCACCTTAGGTGCTATTAAAGAGGCTAATGCTTATTTTTTTAAGTAGGGCTTAAATGCTACTGAAACCTAAGCTCATAAAGAGAAAAAACGCATGTGCACATGCTCCTAAGAAACCAAACAGCTTTTCAAAACAAGATTTCTCTGACATGCTGCTAAAGAAAGCATTTTTATTCAAACTATCATCAACCAAAGAGCAGAAGACTTCAAGAAGTTTGTCAGTAAATACCCCTGCTTTACACAGGTTGAAACACTGGCTCAAAAATAACAGTATGATAATAACAGATGATAAAAAGATGACAAAATGCCATTATAGATTACATTATATATGCACAAGTAATATCTGCAGATGAACATATACGTGGTGCATCACAATGCATGGCTTTTCTTAAACAACTTCAGGAGAGTTTGGTCACACAATGATCTACCTGTACAGAAAAGACTGAAGGGGAGGACAATCTCTAATCCAAGTGAAACCTATCACAAACAGGAGACCTATCCTATTGACAAAGATCAGGCACGGAATGAGGAATTTCACTTTTTACTTCCTGCAGCATTGTTTCCTTCTGGGCAGCCCCCATTGCATCTCTGCAGGCATTTCCCAGTCTTCCAGATGTCCTTAGAGGCAGGTTGGCAGCTTATTTATGGAAGCGGCTCATCTTTGCTGTGGGTGTGAGCATTTACCTGCACTAAGGTCTTCACCTCCCTCCAAAGGGCCCCACTTCCTGCTGGAGAGTCAATAAATATGGAGAGGGAATCCACCTATAGTTTTACTGGATTGCATAACTGGTTAAAATTTTTCTAGAGCAGAAGGAAGCTTGTGAGGAGGACACAAAATTCACAGCTGCACAAATAGAAGATTAGGGAAGAAGGATGGAAAGTAGCAGAAGGTCTGAGGTATTTTCAGTGAGATACATACACAGGCTCACCCAGCATCCCGACAAGTACTCATTTTAAAAGGTGTTTTAATCTGTCTTAAATCTGTATAAACAAAGAGCATGGAAACAGCTGTATAAAGCAGCCCAAGAAAGAGAAATACTGGTATCATCTTTCACTTTGTAACTTTATGTTGGAGAGAAGGGAAGAGAAGGAAAGAGGGAAATAAAGTAACCACACTCAGCATCACATCTTGACCTGAACAGGCCTGCTGCCTTTGTTACCCTGGCTCACCAGGATAATTAAATCCCTTTTAACAGCTACTGATCTGCATCAGACAGCACATACAACAGCCAGCCAACTTCTGTAAGTTGTACAAAGCAGCTGCTGCATACTGCAAAACAGCTTCAGCAGTGCTGTACCACGCCAGACTGACAGCCAGCTTCAGCTCATACTAGCCACAGAGCCTTGTATGTAGAGGTTCAGTACCCTGTGGGGATCATGGTGGTACCCCAGTGTCCAAGGTACAGCCTGCCTTGTGCTGCTCGGGAGACCCTGCAGTTCCACCACAGCTTAGATGCCGCATGCATTTTTAGAAGAGCAGTGGAGTTGATGGAAAGGTCAGTCTGTGTCTCCACTTCTGGTTCCACCCCTTCTCCCTCAGCTGCAGAGTTTCTAAATTAATCTGGGTCTTTAGGCTTGTCGGCTTTTATTGCCATTCCTTAAAGAAAAGCCCAGCTTTTGCACTACAAACTACAGGGCTGAAATCCCCAGACAAGTTTAGTAAGTGCTTTTTGCAATTTGCCTCTGCCCTTATTCATCCAAGTGTACTCCCTTAAGTGTCTCCTAAAAATCCAAGATAGGAAATGCGCTTAGATGCTTCATTTTCTCCTCCCTGCAACGTTTTAATCAAAAGCCAGCTACACCCAGCAGACAGGGGGGGCAGGTGGGAACAGCACCGCTTTGTACAGATTGTCCTCGACAAGTCACATCAGCCGGGTGCAGCCTGAACCAACTCCCCCCTTCTTCCCCAGATCCTGACCTCTGCTACTCAAGAGGTCTCTGACTTGAGGATGCCAGAGGGCAAGAAATCCTGCTTCTGTGCAGCAAGACAATGTTAAAGGGAAAATTCCTCAGTTTTTTTCTTTCCTCTAAATCCTTGACAAGGAGGTCTGTGTGTGTATGGCCCACAGCAGAAATAATCCTACGCCTACCAAAATCAAACAGGAATTTACTGACCAGCTCTCACGCATTGCAGGGACCATGTCAAAGCCCAGAAACTTAGACTGGCTGTCCTGTGACAATATAACACCTTTTCTATTTTTGTTTCACTTAAGTACAGGAAGGAAAAAAAACAAACAGATTACTAAAAATGTACATAACCAATAACTGGAAACTTTCTGTTAAACTAATCAGAGCACTATACCTGGGCAGGGGCTTCCTAGGACACAGTAACCAAGCAAACATAACCCACCATCAGCTCCTGGCAAGATCAGCTGCTCGGCTGCAACAGCACGCATCTGTTAGTGCTGGCAGTTTACAACTGGAAAGTATTAGGGAGTTCTGATTAATTGCTACAATATGAAATTTCCATGCCTTCATTTTAAATTAGCAGCTTTGCAGTTAGCAAACACCCGAGGGAAAAAGAGAAGGGTGGGGGCGAGGAGGGGTCAGGAAGAAAGCAACCCCTCTCAGATATGTCTGAGGCCAAGAAGCATTCTCAGAGGATGCTCCCTTCTTAGCAGGGATTCAGCTTTCCACACTTTCAGGCTGTGCAGAAGACGCCAGGGGTGGGAGCTGATGCGGGGAAGTCCTCCAGAGCAAGGCTGGTGTCCTGGAGGCATGCAGCACTGTGGAGGGAACACAGTGCCCACAAGATGGATGGAGGCAACACCATTCGTCCTCCTTCCTCACTTTCCTCCTCTTAATAAGCTCAAAAAAAAGGAGAAGTGAGAGTTACACAGCAACTCCAAAGCCGCAAAAACTCCTGCTTTGCACCCCATTCCTTGCCCAGCCCCTGGTGCCACAAATAGTGACCAGCTGCCTTTAAAAGTGGGGGACTTCAAGAGCCCCTTCACCTTACCTGAGTGCCAGTGACAGCCATGGGAATATCCAAGTCCTCTGTCAGAAGGCAAGCTCACCACTGGCCCAAAGCACTGGGATTCACTGCACAGAGATGCTACTGATGTCGCAGGCTTCACACTGGGATGTTCAGGTGCAGCCCATCAGCACAGGAGCAATTTGCACTCACTGCTGAAGTGGGAACTAGAAAACTCTACAACATCTTGCTCCCTGAATAGAGCAAAGCAAGACAATGGCTTTATTGTCACCTGCCTTGCATCCCTTCCTCTCCTCTCCACACGCAGGCGGTAGGCTTCTTTCCAACACACTTTGTGATACAAACTCAGCTGAACAAAAGAACAAAAACTCTCACCCCCTCACTCTGGAGGAAAGGGGGGAATTCAGAGTTCAGTCTGCCACTCTGCTGTTGCCGGTGCCACGCAGGCCGCCGAGCACTGGGTAATTTCACACGCCATATGTGCAACAATCAGGAAGCGCCAAGAGCACAAGGCTAGAGGAGCCTGCAAATCAGTGGTGCTACGGGGAAGGAGAAGCAGCAAAACAGCATCCACAAGTAACCTGTCACATGAAGTCTTTCCAAGGTGACATAATGCCCCTGGACATGCTCCCAGTCCAAGATGAAAGGCACATGGAGGACACATGTTAGCATCGCCCGCTAACACCTGTAGCACTACTGGCAGCGATAAAACCAGAACACAGCATTCACCACCACGCAGCCCACAGGGCCCAGCGTCCCACAGGGTGACAGGCAAGGTCTGGGCAGCAAACCCCAGGGCACTGTAGACATTGATGGCTGCATCCCACACCCAGCTCAGCACAGTGACTCTGACCCATCCCCCAAGCCTACAGCCATACTGCTGGAATCTCTGCCTCTGGCTGGGAAATCCACTGGCACATTGCTGCTGACAGGGACCCGCTCCAGACAAGAGAGCAGAGTGCTGGCAGAAGAGCCCTCAGCAGAGGTCAGCGACAGGCACAGTAGGTGCATTGACCATCCTCTCGCCTAGGATGAGAAAGCTTCTCCTTTTAAGGAGATTCACGAGTGGGAATGCAGCACTGCCAAGCCTCAGGTATTAAAACCTTGAGATATACTTTTACAAAGGTTTTTTGGGCATGGTTGTTGTGGGTTTTTTTTAACAGCTGCTGGGTCCACGTGGCAAATTTTAAGTATGCAAAACTCAAATCCTCATAATTAAAGAGGTACAGAAATATAGGGAACACACAATGACATGTAAGACACCCACACACTTAAACTGTAAAAATCTAAGAGGTAGAATAGCGCACAAGTTCATGTCCTAAAAGTAAAGAAGCTTTATTTTTTTCTTCCTGGAAAACACCTCAGTTACTAAGAGAAAAAAAAAGGTTTTAAAAACATAGAATCATAGCATCATAGAATGGTTCAGGCTGGAAAAGACCTCAAAGATCATCCAGCTCCAACGCCCCGCCATAGGCAGGGACACCTCCCACTAGATCAGGTCGCTCAAGACCTCATCCAGCCTGGTCTTGAACACATCCATGGTCTGACACATCATTTTTACTCACCTTAGCAAGGTCTTTTTAATTTTCAAATGTCCAACAGCTTCCAGATGAACGTAGCAGCTCTGGAAAAAGAGAGTTTGATGGTGCTATCTGCAGAGGGAGATACCTTGAAAGAAGAGGGTCTGAGTTTTTCCTCTGTGTAGTCCCATTAACAGGTTTTGGATGTCAGGGTTCCCCCAGCTGGCTGCTTCTTAGACAAGTTGTGGGGCAGCTTTGAGACAAAGACGAGGCAACTCTCAGTGGAGCTGGGCTCAGGCAATCAAGGGTGCAGGACCGATGCACCAAATGGCTGCACTGTGGGTCAAGTCTCTCCGTCAGGTACCAGCAGGCTCCCCTGCACAAACAGCAAACACATTGCTGAGACAAGTGCAGCTTCAGCCACCGTGAGATGTTTCGCTTGTGCTTTATGTAACCATTTCTGACTCTTACTCAATTATGAAGGAGAGCTTACCATGGAAACTGCAAGGAGGTATTTTGTTTAAGATACACAACGCACTTTTTAAGTAAGAGCTGTTCATCTCTAATACGCAAACGTTTGAACAGCATTCAAGGTGTTACATTTAGATATGTTTCCCAGAAGACAGCCAGTCCTACTTGGAGGCTGTGCACTGCATGGTACACTTGAAAACAAAGAACTTTCAAGTTTTGCCTCCTTAAAACTAGAAAGCCAGGTGAAACAGAATCGGTCAGCTCCTATATGTGGCAATTGTAGGGTTCAGCAGGGAATACCATTTTCTGCTGAGGCCTCACAGGATTCTAGCAGGCTCAGCAGGCTGCCAGTCTACATCAGTCCCCCAAACTGCTAAGCCTCAGGGACTGGTCCCAATCCTGCACAGCCCACAGTCTGTTGGTAAGTGACCTAGTAATCCAATTAGGCAGCAACGCAGGCTGTCTAAAGAAATAAAACAAAAGGAAACAGGAAAGGGAGAAGGGAAAAGTAACAAGAAAGAAATTATGCCTCAAGCAAAGCACATCCTCATTACTACTTTAATCCACAGCTGCAAGGAGGAGCTTAGCTGTGCCTGGGAGAGGGAGACGACATGCTACAGAAAGCCCAGATTGACCCCCAGCCTGGAAACTTCCATCATCAAACACAAGTGCTGCTCACTGTGTGTACGCAAAACCAGGCAGCGAAGAGATGATGGTCCTTTCCAGCCAGCCTGCTCAGTAAAGCTTGTCATGATTGCTCTAACCTAGCTGATTGCTCCAACCTAGCTGTTCACAGGATGACAGGATGTCAGGGGTTGGAAGGGACCTCCATAGATCAAGTCCAACCCCCCTACCAAAGCAGGACCATACACTCTAGCTCAGGTCACAGAGGAATGCCTCCAGATGGGCCTTGAAAGTCTCCAGAGAAGGAGACTCCACAACCCCTCTGGGGAGTCTGTGCCAGTGCTCTGTGACCCTTACAGTTAAAGAAGGTCCCCCTCGTGTTGAGGTGGAACCTCCTGTTCTGCAGCTTATATCCATTTCTCCTTGTCCTATCTCAGGGAGCAAGCAAGAAGAGCCTGTCCCCTCCCCACCCCAACACCCAGCCCTCAGATATTTATAAACATTTATTAAATCCCAGGCCTCAGTCTTCTCCAGACTAAAAGTCCCAGGTCACTCAGCCTCTCCTCATAAGGCAAGTGTTCCAGTCCCCTAGTCATCTTCATAGCCTCCACTGGATGCTCTCCAACAGACTCCTTTCCCTCTTAAACTGGGGAGCCCAAAACCGAACACAGTATTCAAGATGGAGTCTCATCAGGGCAGAGTAGAAGGGAAGAAGAACCTCCCTTGATCTGCTGGACACACTCTTCATAGTACACCCCAGAATCCCATTGGCCTTCTTGGCCACAAGGGCAGATTGCTGTCCCATGGATAACTTGTTATCCACCAGCACTCCCAGGTCCCTCTCCACAGGGCTGCTCTCCAGCAGATCATCTCCCAGTCTGTACTGGTGCAGTTTATTATTCTCTGCACTTGTCCTTGTTGAACCTCATTTGGTTCCTCTGTGCCCAGCCTGTCCAAGTCTCGCTGCACGACCACAAAGTGTTCAAAGTGCTTCTCTGAGCCATTGCCAGGTGTGCTATCCAGAAAATCATGTGGATGTAAAGGGACAGGGGAGTGACATCACGACTACTATTTCTGAGCACAGTAGGGTGGTAGAGGCTGCTCCCATAAGCACTTTCTCAGGCTGCCCAACCCAACTGCCCAACATCAAAGACTCTCATGCTTTTTGGAGGATGCCCCATATCTAGCAAAAGGTGAACAAGTGCACGCAAAACCACCCACTCAGTTTTAAAGGTCAGAAGCTCTGAGAAAAGAAGGGAAACACAGTATTTTAAGACACTGTGAGAAATACTACAACTGCAAAAAAAAGGGAGGTTTTGGTTAAAACAACTGTTTAAATTGCCATCAGTTTTCACACATCTAAGAAATTACTATGGTCGAAGTTTTTAAAAACATGTTTTAAGCAACTTCCTATCTGAGCTCTGACTTTGTCTGAGCTCTAACGTAATTACAAACTCAAACACAGAGCAAGAGATCTCAGCTGCCAAGGCATTTGACTGTGGATGTGAAAGCTCTAAAGCACAAAAACTATCGCATCAGCTTCCCTGCTGGAGGCCCAAACAACAGCCTTATCTGAGGTTTTGAGGGAGAGAAAAAAGAAATAAAAAGCCTTATAAATGCCAGTGCTCTGGAAAATTAGCATTTTTAATAGGAAAGTAAACATAAGGCTTGTTTTATCTGCTGATAACTATCAGCATGTCAGGGTTTGTTTCTTTATGGTTTCTCCATTATCATAACAAAAAGCGTGCTGAGCATCTTGGTTGAACTGCAGGAGTTAAACAATGCATAGCACCCAGACTTCTGAAGATATAATTTGCAAACAAAGAGTAACAAGGATGTCCTTCTACCAATGATTTCTTCTATGCATAACTTTGATAGCACTTTAAGTTGGCAGAGAGATCCAGTAATTTTATCAAAATGCACCTGCAAGCCAAGATCAAAGTTTGAAAGCAAGCTAGGTTAAGCAGCTGGGCATCAATCTCTGGCTTAGAAAAATCCTTCTCCTGAATATTATCATAAAGGATTAGTTTTTGCTCTATATTCTGTGACATGACACTGCATGGTGTCATCTATCCATGAAGTCACTTCTCAGTAGCTGTTCACCATGCTACTAAAGAATTTTGGCTGAGTGTGGCCAGGACTTGTTTTGAGACAGATTAGCTCCTGCAACTTGTCCAGCTCCCATTCCAGGGGCTCCTTTAGACAAGAGAAGACCCAGGGGTAGCCAAATTGCCTTCACTGCCTGAGATCAGACATGAGGCTGTGTTATGAGGCAGCTGAAGCCCATGCCTGCCCAGCCACAGACAGGGTTTTCTTCCCCAAGGATGCCTCAATGTTGGGTACAGGATCTCCCCTGTGCCCCAGTATGAAAGGTTGTCCAGCAGGAGCAGAGGCAGCATTAGCCTCCTATACCATGGGAAACACAGGCTCTGGCATGCAGAGAAGCCCCAAAAAGTGTCCCCATGTCTTCCCCACTGTGGCCAGCCAGCAGGGAGGGACAAGTTGCCTATAATCTGAGCAAGCAAATACTGAATGCTGCAGGTTCGCCCCAGCCTCAAGGCAGTGTCCATGCTGCCAGCCACACGGGTCTAGAGAATGACCAGTTTCACTGTGAACAAAATACTTTCCCACCTTCTCCACAGATGATTAGCAAAGCAAGCCTGAAACGTCAAAACTTGACTCTTAATTACCAAAGTCAGCACTTAATGACTCCAATTACATTTCCACTGATTTCTGAAAATTGGATTCTCCACTACACTTGCTGTGTTTAAATTAGGTTCTTACCTCATTCATGGTAATTATACTTTGACAAACCAAATTAAAATACTGTTGAGATTTCTAAACTCTTCCTTGAAAATAGTGGGGATTTAAGAAAAAAATTCCTTAAGCCTACCACCATCCACATCTTGAATAAGTCTCCCTTCGGGGCATAGGAATGCAGAGGGTCAAAAGATGAGGGAAGTACAAAGGGCAGTATTTTGATAAATTGCAGTAGAAACAGTGTTGTACTAGTAGGAAGCAGTGGTTTAGTTCCATGATAGAAACTCACTGTCTTATCCCCCTGTATCACAGAAATAAGCTTCTGCTTTTATCCTAAAAAAACAACAAAATTTCAATCTTCTCAGGCTCACCATCACCAGTAACACAGAGGACTGCAGCAATGAGGAGATTCAGACGTGCATTTATTGGGAAGGAACACATTTCCTCACAACAGCTTCCTAATCTAACCTGCATGCTGAGACCTCCCATCAAAACACACCTATGGGATAAACATGGTTTCCAGAGGGTGCAGTTGCACTCACCTAGGGATGCCTACCCTTTATGAGAGAATTACTTCCAAGTTCCTGCTCATAATTAGTGTTAAAAATGGAAAGGAAGAGTAAATTGCATGTTTCAAGAAAATAAGCAACTAATTGAAAGAATACATAAATGATATTATGTTAGGGAAACCTCTACATGTATTTACTTAATATGACACAGAGAGATCAGTGACTTCTCCAAAGAAGGTGCCCCTCCATTTTTTTTTCTCCTGAAAGAGGAATATCCACTAGCGACACCTAGTCCTTTGGCCAGTCTCTGAACCATGCACCCTTACATTGCAGCAGCCTGACAATAGCCATGGGAGTTAGCAAGTAGCCACAGTAAGTACGGCAAAGCCAAGCTGTCCATGCCAGCACTGTGGGCAGCGTTGCAGTCCAGGCAACACAGTCATGGGAGTGTGTCTCAGCACCTGGACAAATCAATCCTAATCCCTGTAGGACCAGAGCTACTTCAGGAGTCAGCTACCTGGTACTGCATCTCTAAGGAGAGGCAGGCATTAAATTGGCTGGGAGGTTAAAACACCGAGCAACCAAGCTGGCCCCAAGGTTAGCTGACGGTGAATTTTAAAAAGGGTTCAGGTTCCCAAGGGGTCACACCTGCCCCAAAGGAGCAATGACAACAAGTCTGAAGCAGTCTGGGCATGCCATCCAGCACAAATCCCCCACAAGCTCACTACTGTTAAAAATGAATACAAAGCAAACCACTTGCATGTGTTCAATGTGTTAAATCAAGAGGTGAGTGGATATAGAATTACACAGTCCTATTTCCATTTCTGTATTGGGATATAATATGCTGCTGTCACAGATAGTTCTTGCAATAACACCTTTCCATGATGCTTGTTTCCACTTTGGTTTTGTTCTCATCTTTTGCAGATACTCATTGCGCAGCAGTGGCTGTTGGATTTTATGCTCGCATATGGTCTAAAGAGGTGGCTGTTTAATGTTCCCTATATGTAAATAACTGCATGCTGTTTCAGTCCCTGCTGTGCAGCTGAAGGAATGATTAGATTATAATCTGCAAATACAGAAATATCTCAAGTTGGGTTTCATCTACAAATCCACTACGGCTCACTTTGAGTTACATTTCCTATCTTCTATTTTACCTATGGATTCGTTCTACTACAGGCCAGTCGGTCTCACCTCTGTGCCCAGTAAGATCATGGAGCAGATCCTCCTGGAGGCACTACTGAGACAGAAGAATAGCGAAGAGGTGACTGGGTCCAATCAGCATGGCTTCACCAAGGGCAGATCCTGCCTGACAAACCTGGTGGCCTTCTATGAACAGGCCACAACATTAATAGATGAGGGGCAAACAACTGATGTCATTTGCCTGGACCTGAGCAAAGCCTTTGACACTGTCCGTCACCACATCCTGGTCTCCAAGCTGGTGAAACATGGGTTTGATGGGTAGACCAGCAGATGGGTAAAAAACTGGCTTGATGGCCACACCCAAAGAGTGGCTGTCAATGGCTCCATGTCCAAGTGGAGGCCAGTGAAAATTGGAGTCCCTCAGGAACAAGATTGGGACCAGTCTTGTTCAGTGTCTTTGTAGGTGACATGGACAGAGGCATTGAGTGCACCCTCAGCAAGTTTGCTGATGACACCAAGCTGTGCGGCGCAGCAGACATGCCGGAAAGCAGGGATGGCATCCAGAGGGACCTGGATAGGCTGGAGAGGTGGGCACAAGCCAACCTCATGAGGTCCAACAAGACCAAGTGCAAGGTCCTGCATCTGGGTCGAGGCAATCCGAAGCACAAACACAGGCTGGGCAGTGAGTGGCTGGAGAGCAGCCCTGAGGAGAGGGACTTGGGGGTGCTGGTGGATGAGAAGCTCAACACGAGTCAGCAGGGTGCACCTGCAGCCCAGAAAGCCAACCAGATCCTGGGCTGCATCAGGAGAAGTGTGGCCAGCAGGTCGAGGGAGGTAATTCTCCCCCTCTACTCTGCCCTGGTAAGACCCCACCTGGAGTACTGCATACAGTTCTGGAGCCTCTATTACAAGAGGGATGTGGACATGCTGCAGCATGTCCAGAGAAGGGCCACGAGGATGATCTGAGGGCTGGAGCACCTCTCCTACGAAGACAGACTGAAAGAGTTGGGGCTGTTCAGTCTGGAGAAGAGGAGACTCCGAGGTGACCTTATTGTGGCCTTCCAGTATCTGAAGGGAGCCTACAGAAAAGCTGGGGAGGGACGTTTTAGGCTATCAGGGAGTGACAGGACTAGGAGGAACGGAGCAAAGCTGGAGCTGGGGAGGTTCAGACTGGACACGAGGAGGAAGTTCTTCACCATGAGAGTGGTGAGACCCTGGAATGGGTTGCCCAGGGAGGTGGTTGGGGCCACATCTCTGGAGGTGTTTAAGGCCAGGCTGGATGAGGCTCTGGCCAGCCTGATCTAGGGTAGGGTGTCCCTGGGCATGGCAGGGGTGTTGGAACTAGATGATCCTTGTGGTCCCTTCCAACCCTGACTGATTCTATGACTCTACTTTTAATGAGTGCATAAAGCAACCAGCAACAATAGCCCAAAGAGCAGGACTCTGGGGGAGCAGCCAGTAGCCCAGGTGTAGCCCTCTCATAGGCATCTCTCTACCTGGTAACAGAGCTTTCGCCACCTCCAGTATGTTATGGGAGAAGTTAAATCCACTGATGTGTATTGAATACCACGCTGCCAACATGGCAGCTTCAAAAGAAAAGTGCTGGCTGGAGCAAAGAAGCCAACTTGCAGTTCTGACTAACATGAGAGGCTTCCTGCTCCGATTGCTGCTTCCAGTTTCCAGTTTGGGGTACTGTTCTTTTCCACTGGGCTGGCTGCTGAGTCCTTGGGTGGGAGGAATCGTTTTCTCACTGGCTAAGGTAACTGTACAGTGTGTGATCTCATTAAACTCCTCATCAAAACCCAGAGGTTTTTCCCATATTAATTTCCCTCCTGTCTGTGTTGGGGAGGGGTCTTGCTTTTTAGATCAGGCTGTGTTAACCCAGGACACACCATTTACTCAGCACCCAACGTGGGGCTCAAAAAGCAGGCTGTTGTCACCAAGACAGTCTATTTTGGCAGGAGATGAAAGAGTCGAGCTAATGAAAGCATTCAACTCGACCCATGACGCAGTGCAAAGCTGAATCCAACGTGGTGACACATGCTGAATCCAACGTGGTGACACATCCTCAGCATGTGGGGGGCCACATGCTGAGGATGCCTGGGCAACCCCTCATGGCACAGCAGAGAGCAGGGAGCCTGGGGAAGGGCCACAAGAGATAATACGGCATCCCTTGCTGCTGGACATGCCTGGTGCCACAGACAACAAGGAGACACCACACAGGATGGTGGCTTTACCACCAGCAAAAGGCAACCATAGGAAAACACATGCAGACGGCAGTGCAGCGCAGCATGGTAAGTGCCAGGAGGGGCAAGCACCTGCATTTTAAATGATTCTTCTTTTATTCTATCTGTGCTGCTTCTACAAATGAGCACATGATTTTCAATGTAATTTATCTTTTTAAATATGACTAACATTCTTTTCAAACCAAAGCTCCCATGCCCAGCACCTTAAAATAATTTTTATTCTTCAAAAGTGAATGCCATGAGACCCAGAAGCAGCATTAACATAGCCACTAACATTTCCAGCTTGTTCAGTATCAGAAACCAGCTCATAGAATAATCTTTTGAACTTGACAAGGTGGAGAAGCACTCATGAAGTAAATAAAGAGGAGATAAATAATTCATTGTTCAGCCAATTCCCCCCTCCTTTCTGACCCATGACAGACTGCAGGAAATGCTTCTGCTCCCTCCCACCCCCAGTGCCAGATCTTTCAGTGCAAGGGAAGAAAGGCTTAAAGTTCACATCAACTACTGAGCGAGTATCCCATAGCCACAGGTAAATGGGCAGCAGACACTTCATCATGAGCACCCCACACACTACACTACAAGCCACAAAGAGCTTGCCCAGCAAAAAAATAGCCCTGTACTGCAGAAGATGGAAAGCCTTAATAAGCTATGATCTACTACTGAAAACAAGAGGAAATCCAGCAGGCAGCAGCATCATACAATTTCTTTTCAATAAAGATGGAGTTTGTTGTGTTAAAACTTCCATTTCATCCCAAGGAGGTGAGCACACAACTGACTGTCAGGCATGAGGAAGTGAGTAGTGGTCGCTGCCAACTTGATCAAACATTAGAATTGCCCAAATATATCAGTACCACCACAAACATGTGCAAGTCCTCCCCAGGAAACCATCTGCCTTGGGTAAGTGGGTGTAGAAATCAATCTCTGGTGGCAAACAAACAAGAAAAACCAGGAAAAGCCCCAGAAGACAGAAATTAAGACATTAATCAAGAAGCCAGGAAGGAAGAAAAGAAGTCTTTGACCCGTGGAAGCAGGCAGTAGACAGCCTGGAACTGGATAGTAATGCAATTTATACAAATGCAGCCCAAGCCTTCAAGTTTAGGCACAGTCTGTAGTCAGGAGACACTGCAGTGACTGCAACAGCTAGGAGATCCAAAACACGCTTCAGAGCAACACTGCAGTACAAATGATAAAAGGAACCCCAAAGCTTCTCATGTTTGCCTTCTTCCACCTCCATCCTCTTTCAGTATAATAATGAGGAATCCTTGCCCAAATCTAGTCCAAGCAACTGATTTCTGCTGACCTAAAGTCCTCCAGCAGCTCTAACAATAGACGATGGATCTCATTTCCTACTCCAGCAGCCTCTGTTGTGTGGCATTGTTCTGCATAGTAATGATCCTTAATGACACCTAAAAGCATCTGCAAAGTTTCAAGTACGGATTTTACCACTCAATCCACAGCCACAAAGATCCCACAATGGCCAAGTATGTTTAATGATCAAAATGAATAAAGAAAAGCAATCATTAAGACATCCTCTCACCCTAGTACAAAGTGACATTTTTCTCCTGGACCACTCACCGCAAGTGAGCAAGGTGATGAATAATACTACCCTGAAAGGAATCTTTTAACAATAACTATGTCTTTTTCTTTTTCTTTTTTCTTTTTCTTTTTTTCTTTTTTTTTTTTAAGTTGGAGGGAATAAGCCTACTCAGTAGAAGGAGGAAAAAAATATCAAGGGAGTGAAGGAAAAGACCTGCCCCACTTGCTTGTGACATTGTCAGCTTCAGACACTGGTAGAAGATTAGTCATTAGGAATATAAATCATTTTCAGGCAGGATTCCCAGAATTCAGCACTTCCCATGACTGCTTAAGAGGCACTGTCAGCTGATCCTTATTTCTCAAGTTTGAGATGCTGACTGGGATGGGATAAGGCTGAAAAGCAGGGTTAATTAAACAAAGAAGAAATGGGCAAGAGACTTTAGAAATTGATTAGACAATTAAAGTAAATGACTTGGCAAAACAATCTTGATTTCACTGCCAGAATTATAAGAACATCTAAGAGATAGAGTGCCATTTGAATGATTGATATTCTCACTGTATGTTCCTACACAAAGGATAAATGCTGGGACAGTTATTGGGGTAAATTAAATCACAACCAAGCCACCCCTTTTACTACTCTGTGAAAGGAGAAAAAGCTGCAAAGGATCTCTTCCTCCAGAATCAAAGCACCAACAAAGGACTTAAGAAAATTATCAGGCTGCCAAAATAAGGCTCATAGAACTACATTCATCAAGCTTATGTGGCATTTGTCTCCCTGCTTAGAGGAACAGTGCATCAACATTCAGGTAGGTGCCCAAAACCAGAAAATCACCTTCCCTCCATATTTCTGCTCTATAGCTAGACTCTGCATTTTTCACTCTCCCATACAGACCTGTGTCTGTTTATTTGGGAAGTCATACAATATGGGGAAAGCCCAGAGCCTTGAGGGGAAAAAAAAGAATATATATGTAAATCATAGATCATGCCTCTGTTACTCCTACAATGGCAATTTAATGCTTCTCTTTGTAATTTACTGGTGAAAAAGGGACTTAATTCCAATTTCATAACACTGAAGTCTTGAATCATCATGTTCATGAGGTCAGAACTACAACTGGTATAAATCTACTCACCACCACCTCAAATCCCAGCATTGTAATGCTGAAAACTTCCATCTGTCAGAGCAGCAATATTGCAGACTGTCCTGCATTTTTAACCTCGACTGTACATAATTGTTAATCACTGACCCATTCTCTGCCAGCCCTTGGCCACAGTGGGTTGCTAAGCAACCTGGTTTTGCTTCAGATATTTTTTTTAAGCCAGTTTAGAAAGGGCCAAAAGTCAAGAAAGTTAATATTGAGACTACTGCAGACAGATCCGAGGTGGAGGTGCAACCATAGGAAGTAAGTGAGACTAATCCACACCTTTATGAGAAGAGTGGTAATATTCAGTGACACTTCTGCTACATATGAAAACTGTTTAAAGAAGTCTTGCTGCAGCCCCAACACAGTTCACACACCTCCTGACCTGCAAAATTAATTGCCTCCTGCTTCTAAACCAACTCCTGTGAAAATGCCAACATGAGAAGGTAAGAGATCACAGGATGACAGGATGTCGGGGCAGAAAGGGACCCAAAGAGGTCATCAAGTCCAACCCCCCTGCCAGAGCAGGACCATACACTCTAGCTCAGGTCACAGAGGAACACATCCAGATGAGCCTTGAAAGTCTCCAGAGAAGGAGACGCCACAGCCTCTCTGGGGAGTCTGTGCCAATGCTTTGTGACCCTTACAGTAAAGAAAGTCCCCCTTGTGTTGAGGTGGAACCTCTTGTGCTGCAACTTACATCCACTGCTCCTTGTCCTATCACAGCGAGCAAGTGAGAAGAGTCTGTCCCCCCACCTCTCTCGACACCCAGCCCTCAGATATTTACAAACATTTATTAAATCCCCTCTCAGTCTTCTCTTCTCCAGACTAAAAAGCCCCAGGTCCCTCAGCCTCTCCTCATAAGGCATATGCTCCAATCCCCTAACCATCCTTGTAGCCCTCCACTGGATGCTCTCCAGCAGATCCCTGTCCCTCTTAAACTGGGGAGCCCAAAACTAAATGCAGTATTCAAGATGGGGTCACACCAGGGGATGGTCACCCTGCCCAAGTCATAACCATGCATAGGAGGTTTAAGGAGGCAGATACCCCCAGTGCCCACACGGGTGGTGAGCCCAGACACCTGCAGATAAAACAACCCACAGGTGACTGGAGACATCCTCCAGACCAATACTTACAGACACACAAAGGAACACACCAAACAAGAGCCTTCAGAAACACACACAAGGTTTTATTAGGGAAATCCATACTGTTTCTTGAAAGCTAATGGGAACATAATTGTGGTGGTTTAGCAGTTACTTGCCCCCCACCTTTTGATATAACCCAGGCTAGAACTCAGAACGCTGGAAGTTGATAAATGAAGCTTTATATTTACAGCAATGCACAATATACAAGCAGATATTTACAATGTATAACAGATATTTACAGATACATACAGTGAAAAGGTAATACAGAAACACCACACACGCCTCCCAGAGATCAAAATCCCTAAGAAGGGTTTTTTACCACCCCTACCACCTTTCCCTCCTTCCCCAATCTTATCTCACCACCTGTTGATGCAGCAGATAGGCACAGGTAGATCGGCCGGAGGGTTAGCAGTAGAAAAGAGGTTAGTGGAATTATTGAGAATGAGCTACAAAAGCAGAGACAAAGGAACCATGCAAGAGAAGCAGCCGCAGCCCAGAGTGGTCTGAAACGGTCTGACTTATCTATATTTGGGTTACAACTCTTAAAACAATTTTTTTTTCCTTCTCAGTAGAGCTCTGGGTGAAGTGACATCATGTATTTTCATTTCTCAGCCTATAGTCTAATTTCTCACTCAAATTCTCCAATTAGTTCAAACCAGCACAATAATTACTCTTCCAGCCAGGAGCACAGACCCCTTCCTTCTACAGACCAATGATTAGAAATCATCAGGCAGAATTAATCAAGTAGAGGGTA
Source organism: Psilopogon haemacephalus (assembly GCA_013396835.1). Taxonomy (NCBI): domain Eukaryota; kingdom Metazoa; phylum Chordata; class Aves; order Piciformes; family Megalaimidae; genus Psilopogon; species Psilopogon haemacephalus. The sequence continues at coordinate 804,016 of VWZI01020038.1, forward strand.
GAAATCATGAGGCCTGTGCTTCTACATCCGTGTCACCCCATGGCCCTCCCTTCCCCGCAACCCTGTCAGCAGCTATGCCAGCAAGCACCTCCTGCCAGCACCCAACTGTAGGTCTAACGAGTGGCCCATTAGGGACAAACTATTTTAGCTGCTCCCTTCAACAGGCTGGGGCCTGAGTGCTCATGAGTTCGCTGTGCTCCTCAGGGCTTGCAGGGAGAGACCCCAAAACTCCTGGATTTTCATTCTTCTAGAAAACTGTATTACCTACAACAGAGATATATGTAGAGAGGGCTTGTGGATCCTGCCCTGTCTTTGTACTTTTTTCTTTTTTTCTGTTTTGAAAAAATACCCTGAATAAAGACAAGCCATACTTACTGTCATGTCAGAGAAGGATGTCCTTCTCACCTTGGTATTTCACTCATGTAATCACTATCTCATTAATCACTATGGCACGTCATTATTTCTCCTATAGAAGCCAGCAGTTAAAATGCAACAGATTTAAACAGAAGCAAGACTGAGCAACCACTTTAACTGTCAAGAAGGAACTGGAGAAGCTGCAGGGTTTGAGAGGAACACGTGGACAGGAAAGCTTCAAAGTTCAGCTTTTTCTGACTGTTGTTGTTGTTGTTGCTAGTATAACCTACTAGTGTAGGTTATAGTAGTAGTGTAACCAGTGTAAGTTCAACCTTTATGATAAGGTTCACAAAGCAGCTAAATAATTCAGTAAGAGAGGCTGTGGCTATATGCCAGAGTGGATACTCCAGCTTCTGAATATGTCTTCTTTTCAGAACAGGTTGCCTATCAGTTCAGGACACCTATGGAAGCACGTCCTGGGGTTCTTGGTGTTTTGGTTGTTTGCTCATTTATTGTTTTCCTTTAAACCTTCAAGAGAACTTTAAGAACAGCCTAGCCCAACAAGGACTGGGGCAAATATATACAAAACCAGTAAAGGCTTCCAGCTTGTGCCTCACTTTCACCATCAGGAATCTTCTTTCACCAGAAGTAGTCTGGGCTACAATACCAATGTTTTGGGACTAAGACAGATGTGTTTAAGAACAACATAAGCTAATTTTGTAGAAGGAGAAAAAGATTTTGGCAGTCAGATGATATCCAGGGACAATGTGCAGAAAAATCATTGAAGTATGAGGATCAAGAGGGAAACAGAGTAAAACACTTAATGGAGCTGGTAGCCATCACCTGGTGCAGATCGAGCCAAACACACAACAGGACAAGGAGCCCCCCATTGCCCAGTCTTTCCCCTGGCCAGTGATATCTGCTAGGTAAGCTAGGCCAATGAGAAAACTGACAGGGAAGTCCTAAGACTTGGTGCCATCTTTACCACAGGTGAATTTTTAGTCCCCCTGAGTACCATCTGAAGCCTTCAGGCAGAGATGTGTAGTACCTGTGCCCCCATATTCACCTATAATCTTAGCAAATATGTGCTGTTTGTTTCACTTAGCCTCTGATTCATAATGAAATAAATTATTACCTTGGAAAAGAAATGAAGAAGTATGAAGACGTAATACAGAACCAGGAGCCCCCATGAGGAATCTGAATGCTTCTGTTCAGACTACTTTTTATAACAAAAGACTCCAAATCTTCACCCAGCTTGCCGCCACGGGGTCCAAACAAGGTGTTTATCACACTTGGTGATACTAAAACAAGCTATGCAGCGTAAGGATTTGTCACTGCCTTGTCAGTCACTCCGAGCAACACACCGCCATCACCTCCAGCTGACCCCTGGAAATTAAGTATTGTTTCATGAAAAAATACTGTTGATGGCAGTCTGCCCTCCAGACAGACCTTGCGCAACACCCAACCTGCAGCCAAAGCCAGGGCATCACCCAGCGGGATTGCTAACTGGAGATAAACACTCACAGCACATGGGAAGGTGATGAGCCAGGAACACAGAACAGTGACTTCGGGAAGGCTGCTGGGATTAAACAATAACATTTCCACTGATTATGCAGAGGAAGAGCGAAAGACAACCCAGAGAAGGAAACTTTGCCAAGTAAAACTGCTAGGAGCTGGATTGCTCACTGTTCACTTTTGCAAGCAAAGCTTCTAGGAAAAGAAAACAAATGTTTTTTTGGTCCTAGGAGAACCTGGAATATAAAACCTGGATAGGGCTGGGTAATAGGTTGGACTGGATGATCTTGGAGGTCCCTTCCAACCTGGCTTATTCTGTTCTGTTCTGTTCTGTTCTATTCTATTCTATTCTATTCTATTCTATTCTATTCTATTCTATTCTATTCTATTCTATTCTATTCATAAAATCATAGAATCATAGAATGGTTTAGGTTGGAAGAGACCTTAAAGATCATCCAGTTCCACCCCCCTGCCATAGGCAGGGACACCTCCCACTAGATCAGGTCACTCAAGGCCTCATCCAGCCTGGCCTTGAACACATCCAGGGAGGGAGCAGACACAACCTCCCTGGGCAACCTGTTCCAGTGCCTCACCACCCTCACTGTGAAGAATTTCTTCCTAACATCCCGTTCAAATCTCCCCTCCGCCAATTTGAACCCATTCCCCCTCATCCTGTCATTACAAGACCTTGTGAACAGCCCCTCCCCAGCCCTCCTGTAGGCCCCCTTCAGATACTGGTAGGCTGCTATAAGGTCTCCTCGAAGGCTTCTCTTCTCCAGGCTGAAAAGCCCCAACTCTCTCAGCCTGTCCTCATAGCAGAGGCCCCATTCCATTCCATTTCTATTCTATTCTATTTCTATTCTACTCTGTTTCTATTCTCTGTACCCTGCCTGCCCCTGACAATGAAAAAGATTAGGCAGGAGGACAGAAGGACAGTGCAATACGTGTGTGCACACAGGCAGCAAATCTGCACTGCTGCTCAGAAGCCAGGAGACAGACGGCAGAAGTAATTTTAGGCCCACTGGCTTCCGCGGAACAATATGAAAGAAAAAAGGAACTGCAAAGAGCTCCACAATGCAAAATACTTCTTGGGGGAAGAGAAGTATTCAAGCAGCACATGATAAATACCACCATTGTGAAATGACTGATGCCTGCAGGCATCAAGCAACCAGCCTTGCATCAAAATCAAGGGGTGACTGCTGAGATCATTAGAATTTTTGCCTGGACAGAGACCTTAGGACCAAGTCTAAAAGTTTCAATGAACTCCATGATTCCTAAAGAAAGAAGGGGAAAAAAAAAAGGCACAGAAAGAGACAACTAGAGCCCATCTACACAGTGCTGAAAGTGCAGGAAGCAAATCCAACTATGCATAAAATATGCATTTGGAATAAAATTCCTACTTCATCAGACCTATTAAAACCAACCATCATGGGAAACCTCAACCTACTAAACACATGTAAGCATCAGTCCACAGAGTGAGTCTACCAGAGGGCACAGGCTAGCAGAGTAGGCAGGCATCCACAAGAAAAAGCAGAAAACGAAGTGTGCACAAGACCACTGCCATAGCACAGCAGAGATAGAGATGCTTACTACTCCAGGTGTCTTGTGCTGCTCAAAGCCCACACTCCTGCCAGAGTTGGCCATCTGCACCTCATGTGCTGGACTCTGCCTTCTGCAGTCCTGGATGTAACACCCACATAGCTCAGGTGGAAATGAACCCTTGATGAAAATCACCTCTACCAAGCATGGTTTCAAGGGAACTGACTCCCTGAACACCTCACCCCATAGTCACTAATTTTTCTTGCCCTCTCCCTTGTGCCAGCCTCCTCCTCCTCTTCTCACTCCATGTCATATTGGGCAAAGCCAGTGCAGCTATTCCTGTGCTGAATCTCTTCTGGTAAAGTGCCCTCATGTTTCCAGAAAGCACTTAATCCATAGTCTTTCAGCTTTAAAATTCATACCAATTATTTTGTTCATAATTAATTAAGGTGTCTAAATGTGGAAATTAAATTACCATTTTACAGTGTAAAAGGAGATAGCACAGAAAAAGAATTTAAAAGCAGCAACAGCTCTCTCCTCTGCATGAATTAGGAGGACATGTAGGGGTGGGAACTATCTAGCAATAACTTCAGGTCCTCATACAGATTTCGGCACCTTTGAAAACCTGCTCAGGCCCACTGACAAGATAGATTAATTTCTGAGGTACCAGATTAATACCAAAATTCGGGTGCCCCTAAGCTCTACTCCCAGTAAATCCCTGGACTCTTGCATTAGGAGCACATTTGCAGGACAGCTTAAAACACAGCATTTCTTTTATTGCTTGCCTCCTCTGCTGGAAAACAAGCTGTTTGAAGCACAACAGAGCTGCTCCTCGTCATGTGCATTTAGACTCACCTTTCTGTTCAAATCAGGCTACAGCAAAAGAGAGAGCATACAGGGAAACAGATGGCCCTGCACTGAACACAAGGCATATTTCACTTGAGGGCCTGAGCGTCAGGGAAGGAGACAGGATGAGTGAGCAGCAGATCAACACCACCATTGAATTCAGACTCGCATTTACGGCAGAGCTCTGCTGTCAAAAACCACTGATACACATTGTAAAAAGACACTGTAATACATACTACGACCATGAAAATTTTTTCATTAACTTAGAAGGGAAAGATTCTAGAAAGCTTTTTTTTGCTTCTTGGATCTGAAATCAGTGATGATGATGACAACAGTTTCAGAGGCAATGTCCTCTTATTCCTGACAGCCCACTGAAGCAGTTAGCACTGGAATACCGTAAGAGCGTAAAAGCATCTTTCACCCTTATATTCAGCTACCAGTTTGTCCAGCTGCAGAAGGCTGTTCAGGCTGAGATGGTAGGTAGGAAGATAGTCTGTATATGGTTACTCAAAGAGACCAGGAAACAGACGTATCCCCAAGACATGAGCATACTCATCCAGGCAGCCAGACTGCAGAAATGGTAACAGCCATGCTGAAATTCAGCAAAGAAGAAAAGGCTTATATGCCTTTCTGATTCTGTGCAGCCAAAAATAACAATGCACAAACCACAGGAAAGTTTTAGGGTTAGATTTCACTCCCTCTACCCCACCCTGAATACCCTCAAGTCAGCAGGGTATAAGTCGATGCCTGTGCTAACACTATGCAGAACTTTTCCTTACAGAGAGAAGAGGGGAACGCTCCTCAGTACCCTACAGGAGCCTTTCAGTATCAGTTCTTCACTTGGCAAGACAAAAACTACCAAGCCAAGTAACAGCACAGGCATGTTTGTTGCTGAAAATGCAGGCTCTGAAAAGATCGGGAATGTGGATAGCAGGAACAAGAAGAACTGCTCCGTCTGGTCTCTCTTCCTCATGTGCCCATCTCCATGAACTCGCTGTCTTTGTGAATGCAGCCAACTGCTAAGTCTCCTTCTGCTGCTGAGGCACAAAGGATGCAAAACCTCAATTAAGGATCCATGTCTCACAGGCTGTCATAATTCATACCTGTAGCTCCGTAAGACCCCAGGTCACTTCCTCATGGGTTACTGCTCCTTAAACACAGTTCAGAGGCTAACACTTCCATAATGCAGAAATACATAACACATAACTGTGCCCCAACAGAAATGCAACTGTAGTAGAACAGTCAGATTTTAAGAGCTGCAGTTTGTTTCTTGGTGCATATCCATTAGATAGAATGCAAACATAGCTACTTTTTCCATTTCAGTTTAGGCTGTTCCATACTGCATTTGATGGTTTAAGTCCTGCAGAAGCCAAGACATGTTTGGCTTTACATAGTTATGCCTGGTCTGTGTTCACACACCACAAGCTTCACAGTTAAGCAGATGCCTGAATCTTAGCAGGACTGCAGTTGGTATTTCAGTGCCACATCCGAAGAAGCTCATCTCTTTATCTGAAACACAGCATGGCTCCAGTGAGCTTGGTTACCACAATGGAGTTGAATGAAGCTCTTGGCTTTCAGCTGGAACGAACTACAAAATTTCATACGAGAGACGGCTCAAATGGACACCAGCATCAAGACACAATGAAATATGGAGACATGTATGAAAAGGGAGCAGGAGAGGTCTATCTCAAAAGGTATACCACATATAAACATCACCATAGACTGAGGAAAGTGAAAAGCCTCTTCAAAGGCAGCTCCGTTATTATTTTCAGACATACCTTTTCTTGAAGACCCCAAGAACTGCAACCACATCCCAGGTGTACACACTGTACAAACACAGACCCCAACCGCTGTCTCCAGAAAGCCACCACAGGTAAGTACTATCCCTGTGCCCTAGCTATGCAGGCAGATTCCTACAGCAATGGGGTCAAGCACTCCTTCTGCAAGGCCTGCCCTAGCCCCTTACTTAGTCGCTTCCTCAGCCAGGGACACCAAACCAGTCTGCTTGCTGGGGGTATCTGCATGCTCTTAGGATGCAATAGGAAGAAACATGTTTCCGTGTTCCCTTACCAATACAGCTCCTTCTGCAAAACATTGTTTTGCTTTAAATTAGGCCCCACTGCTGCAAAACACATCCTCACCTCACAAACCTAACAATCTAATCAGTCTACTTACACAGCCACACATGGACACGCCATACAGTCCTCAGACCTGCCATGGCACAGCACAAGCCTTTGAGATGTGCAAGAACACCAAACACTCAGATATCATTTGCAGGTTTGTTGTTTCACTTAACACCAGATAATCCCAGCCACGTGGGCTCCCATTTGCTCAAAGGTCCACTGAGCTCCCTGCTTGGCCTGAACACAGCAATAGCACTGCCACAATAGCACTGCCATCCTGATTTCTGCCCCGCGCTTTGGGTCAGGTCTGCCAGAAGCAAGGGGCTGCAGCAGAGCTGCTTGCCTTCCAACTCAGAAAGCCAAGACTTAGGACAGTCTGCCATTTCAAAGCAGCATGGTAGAGAGGAGAAAACTAATTTCCTTATTAGTACTGTTTTGTTAGTGATGAGACCCAAAGCAGCAAAAATACCTTCTCTACCCTCACCAAATTATGAGCTCATTACATTTAAATACCACTCTTCAGATGAGGACCAAGTCCTCTTCCTCCTAATGAGCCTTTCCAAAACAGAGCAGACAATGACCACATAAAAATTGCAAAGAACAATATTGGAAATTGCTAATTAGGTACAATATGTATTTTTTTTTAAAAGTTCAAATAAGAAAAATAACTTCAACAGAGACATTACTTATTCTCACTCAGCTACGGGCAGTACTTATATTAAGGGAAAACATGTTTGTTTTAATTATATAACTCTGACTTCACACACAAACAAATCCAAGCTATGGAAAACACCCATATCGAGGCTTTTTAAATAGCAAGAGTTGAGCCAGAGAAGAATATGTTACAGAAATTAACGTTCCTTTGCAATCTACAAGGTATTTACCCACCATTTCATCCCTGGGAAATAAATGTTGTTGCAAAGTGACATCAAACACTTGTTTCAGTGTAAGATCTGCCCCTGCCCTCTTCTGCCTACTCCTTGGGGAAAAAAAAAATAAATCTACATGCACATGAACAGTAACCTCACAAAAGCAGAGATAATGACCCTTCTCCCTTTCCCAGGCCAAGTGCCACCTTTCTCTAGAACACCTACAAGGGGCCACACTGCCTTTTGCTCCCTGTGGGAGCCTGCCATCCTTCATGCCAGGACACCCGGGGCTGTGGCTGGAGGCAGAAGCAATGCTGTGTCCAGTCTAGCCTATGCCACCTGTCACAGAGGTACCTGGGGCCACCTTGGATGGCTTTCAGACATCCCCACAGAAAGGGCAACAAAGCCAACACAGCTGCTCATGGTGTGACAGTGAGCAACCAAAGGTCAGCCAATGCATTAGGAAAAAAAAAAATATTGGAAACCACTATTACCTCCATTGCAGAAAACAGTCTTCACACATAAAAACTTTTTATTTTAGCTCCATTTCTATATAGTTGAAGCATCCCAAACTGCCTGAGGTTATTGATGCAAACATCAAACGTATGGAATCATATTAAACACATCAGCAGCTGGCCCAGTCAGATCTATAAAAGCAATGTCAGTGCTGGCAGACTAAGTTGCTAACCACACTGCAAGCACAAGAATCCAAAGGAACTGGATGCAAAGAAAAAACAAAAAATAGGTATATGAATAGTTAAGAAGAAACCTCACCAAGCAATTAAATAAAGGAGAATATAAAAACTTCTTCACGTCAGAAGAGAAATCATCATCCAGTCTATTACATTCCATTAATATTTAGCAGTTCCACCCATTCAAGAGACAGAGAATTTCTATTTTTAGTCTTTTGAAGCAAATCTTCCATAAAAAAAAAGAAAACTGACCTGACAGCAATTCATTTGTAGGGAAAAAAGAAAGGTATTCCCTCTCACACACTTCAAACTCAGGGGCAAAACTCTATAAATATTGCAAACTGGTTTCAGCATTACATCTGATTTGAAAGGCGCTCAGAAGCCAAGTCTTAAAACAAGCCATTAAAGCCAGGTAATTCTGCAGTGAAGTGTCCAGAGGTAGTGTTTGGAGGCTTCTATTTTTTTTTTTTTTTTTAAATTGGTATTGTCTCCAGTTGGGGACACTCTTTTATCAAATCTTGATCTAAATCCTAACGGGAAAAATACCAAGAGAGGCCCTGTTTAAGCTGCAGAAGGAGATTTTTGACCCCTCCATCACACAGCATCCCAGCCACAGAGCCAGGCTCTTTCCCCGAGGAAGAAACTAGAAGTTTCTCTGATTGAGATGCCCTCCTTGCTTTAAAATCAAGAAGTTAGTACTGATCTCTTTGCAGGAATTCAACAGTTAGAAGGACAGCCTTCTCTCTAGGCCAATAAAGATTTGACATGAAGTACAGCCCAAATTCTCCCAGCATATAAATAATTTCTAAATGGAACTCTCACAGCAACAACAATTCTGTAAGGCATAAGAGAGGTCCAAAACAGAGCAACTGCAACTCAGCAAGGATATGTCCTGCTATTTCTGCACAAACCACTCTTAGAAATAAGGGGGGGAAACAGCAAACTGCTGCTTAAAATATTCTTTGGAGGTTATATAAGGAATATTTGTTTAACTGAAAAAAAAAATTCTTCGCTAGAAGGAAACATCCTGAACGAAGGACCTAGGGAGAAACAAATAAATAAATAAATTCATTACAGAATTGCACACCCTCTGTCTGAGACCACTGTGGCGAACACACATAAGCAGTCTTCAGGCAGGGTTTCCTCTGAGCTTCCGAGTGTTCAACTCTTCTGCTCTTAACATGGAATAAAATAAATAAATAAGCCTGAATACTGTACGCACGAGTAACTGCCGACTTCAAATATTTATGAAAGACTATTATCATTACCCCTGACACGGGTCATCTGCAGTGCAAAGACATTCAGAGCCACAGCTCAGCTAGCAAGAACTAGTGAGAATGAATACCAGAAAAGATTTTTTTTTTTTTCTACCTGGATCACTCAGAACTGTGGTAGGTCTCAAAGCTACCAAGCATCCCAGAAGGGTTCAAACAGTCAAAACAGGCTGGTTTGACTGCAGGTGTCAGAGAGAAGTCTGCTGCCTAATGTTACCCTCTATTAAAACGTCCAGGCGAGTTAGATCAGCACAATCAAAATGAGCCAGAACAATCCTATTACAGCTATGCCGGCTAGTTCCTTACACAGACAAGCTTAAATCATACTTAATTAGCTATTTTAAGAAAGCTCAATAGTCTCTTTCTCAGACAAGCTTTCCAGAACTGAAGGGACCCCCCAGCTGCATTTTCAAAAGACAGTGAGGAAGCAGGGAAAACAAATCTCACTTCCTTTTGTAGATGAGGCCCCATCAGCACTGCAGGGCACACGTACTCCCATCTACACCAAACTCCTGCAACAACCATGGGGTCATGTAAACCCACACCAGCTGCAGGCAAGGCAACTGTCTCCTGTGCCCCTGCTGGGGCTGGCTGCAACACCTGGAGCAGCAGCTGCATTCCAGACACTATGACAAGTTTCATTCGCTGTGGCAGATAACAGAAGTACCCAGCATAAGCAGCTGACTCCCTTGTTCTCCTTTTACAGAACTGTGATCTTGCAGCCCATCTCAGGGTCCTTACCTAGTACAGAAGCAGTGAAACTGACCCATGGGGCAGCAGCATCTCCTGATCCTCACAACCTCAGGGTTAGGCTTTGATTTATTTTATTTATTAGTGTTTTCTTTAACTGCTTTATGTGAAATGTTGAAGCACAGGGGGCCTTCAGGTCACTAGCCTGACACTGCTTTAGTACAAATAAATACCGAGAGTACGTCAGGTTATATTCACCTCCAAAAAAAACATCTGAAGAGACTACTTGAACAAAAGCAGCAGGTTTACTTCAGCAGCAGGTTTACTTTAGGCATCTGGAGTGGAAGCAGGTATTACTACCCAAGTACAGAGTTGTAAGTGGCAACAGGACTCCTAATAACGAGACAGGGAGATTAAAACAGACTCAACTATCAGTACAAACCTTTGAAGAATCTGAAGGAAGAATCACGAGGTCTGACAATCACTTTGACATCACTGTAGCTGTAGCTATAGAGATGGATGGATAGGTATCAGTGGTTAAATTCTCCTGAGGATTTCAAATTTATCCTGTAAAAAGAAGTTGCACAAAGTGACTCTGCTTTGCTTTTGAATGTTTCCTCTGCAACAAAGACTACAGGTATTTCAGTCTCCTCTGGCAGTGCCACACACTTTCAGCCTCTAAAATCTAGAATGGTTTTATATTAAATGAGAATGGGAAATTCCACATTTTAATCTTAGCTAAGAGAAATACAGAAAATGTTGGCATGGGCTAACAAAAGATAAACTGATCCAATTTCTTCAAAAGATTAGAAGAGCAGAAATTACCTTCTCCCACCAAGCACTACGGAAGCAATTCTAAAGGAAAGCAGCCACGGCTAAGTGACACTGCTATGCCTAACTGGAAAGACAAGATTTAAGGCTAGATTAAGTTTTGTTGGCAAGCTGGAGGAACTCCATCGATATCAACTACCCTACTCACTTACACAAAGCCAGGACTGGTTTTATGGCACTGCACAAAGTGACCTCAGTTTTGATCTTGCATTAGGTAAGAACGATGTGTCCCACTGAAGCACTAAATTCTGTGGACTCGGCCAAACCTTCCATCTCAATATGCCAAGTCAAAACAGCAACAATTATCATCCTAGCCCTGAAAAATGCAATTGTACACGAACAAAATACACTCAACTTAATCTGAGAGACACATTAGAACCTGGCATTAAATTCCTTCAGAAATGCAGTCATCTTTAATGCCTCAAAAAAGAGGCCATTCCAGCAGCACTCAGCTGCCAGCACTCGGTAAGAGAGAAGAAAAAAAAGTAATTTCTTCATCAGGTATCTAAACATTGGGAGGGAAGGGAATATGCACCAAGAATCCCTGGAAAGAAAGCAATTAGCAGACAGGGCACAGTGCAGAGGGAATAGAGTGCTTCCTCCGAGGACAGGACTAGAAGTGGCATAGAGGTGAATTACAGCAAAAACATCTCCCCCTTTCTCAACAAAACCTGCCCTGTATCTGTTGGTGCTTTCTTCTTAAAGGGTCAGTCTGTGCAACAGGCAAGCAGCAGGTCAGGGTGCTCCACAACCTTTGCCAAAGCCCAGAGTGCATGGTGCTTCACCCACGCTCCAGGGACACCCCAAGGCATCCTCCACCCTTGGCCCACCAGATAGCGCGGTGAGAAGCAAGTGACATTTCTCAACACCTGTTATCTTCACATTTCTGGATGGTTAAAATTCATCAGGCAAGCATTTACTGACCAGATATGGCAACAGATCAGAGATTCGTTTACTGCCACAGTCATCTGTAAGGAAGAACAACCCCCAACACACAATTCCCTCTTCTTTCCTGTATTTATGGCATTGCCCTATCTTGGGCAGCTTGTGGCACCACCAAGCAAAGGGAAAGCCCAAAGCACCCTGCAGGCAAAAGAAGAAAAGCTGGTCTTTCATAAGGATAAAAGGAGGTACAGTACCTGCCCCTGAAGTGCAAACAGGTTCAGACACCATCTCTTAGAAAGATAAGAGTGTTTCACATACAGCTCCTCCCACCCTCTCAAGGAGGCTTCAAAGTACTCAGGGGAAGGAAGGATGTGCCAAGAGAAGACTGTATATTTGCACTAACACTTTGATGATATAAACACTTCTTTATACCCACATTTATTAAAGATATGACTATGGCTACCATGCATGAGGGAAAACAGGCAAGAGGCCTCACCAAACACAACATGCAGTATGTACAGTGGAGGACAACTCAGGACTCTGGAGCTCTTGGGTAAGGCAAGGTCTTTTACAGCTTCATATATGCAGCACTCTAGCAACGGTAGGTCTGTGACAACGGCAAATGGAGGGGCATGAAAAGAGAGGCAAATGGGAGACTGGCATACAGAAACATGGTGAAATACCCCTCTCTGATACCACTCAGGTTACGCCTGTACTTCAGTAAATACCTAAGCAACATGAAGTGCAGTTTAAGTGCACAGATAGAATAGAAATAATTTTTTTTAAGTGTTTTCTTTTCTGTAAAACCTGAGACTCAGTCATTGCTTTGGGACAACCTGTTGATTCTATCCACAATGAGGAGAAATCCAGAGCTTCCAGGCCCAGCTGGGTAAAAGCACTTCAAACTTCGTGTCTCCCTGAGAGTTTATGTATTTTTGTAATCACTTCAAACACGAAGACCGTCTTAACACCTGAAAACTAGACTAATAATACATTTAAAGCCATGACCTTAGGGTCATGGTAATTAAATGATTCCTTTATACAAAGACTAAAGCAAACCTAGAAACAAAGTTAAGTCAAGCAAAGGTTTTCTCCCCATCTCAAAGAAACGTGTGCCCACACTGCGACCCGCTGGTGCTGGCTGACTTCTCTCATGCACTTTGGTGTTACCACTCTTACTCTTCCCCTGTTGTTTGTCACCTGCTGTTATTGCACAGTTAAGGTATTGCTGTTCTTTCACTAACTTCTACAGACTATAGCTAGTCCTCTCTTACTGCAGATTCAGCTCCAAGCAATTTTGGGCACAGCTCACTAAAGGGAGCAGTTTTACCACTGAGCAGTGTACTGAGATACATCTGACAGCCAAGATCAAAAAATAATTAAGTGACATAGAGAGATGACTAGCTTAGCAGATCAGCTAATGAGCACACTGGTGCTGGAAAAGTCATATGCAGATTTCAGGCAGGGCAACACTCTTGGGTAACTTTCAAAATGCTTGACAACTGATTGCTTCCTTGGTAACCTTTCAGAAGTACGAAAATAAAAGTAATTTCTAGTTTCAGCTTGAGAGAAAGTATACATCCTTTTAAGGATAGTCACCAGCTTTTAAGGGAGACTTCTGCCCATCAGACACATGCTGAACCCTTATCTGTTTCATGATTTTTCCTCCCATTCCAACACAGGCTGTGCTCTCAGCAGCTTCAGTAGACAGTATCCTTGCAGCCAAAAACTGTATCTGTGTACAAATAGGCTCACAAAATACAGGCATCTTCAGAAGATTCTTGCACAGCAAAAACACTGCAAGACTCCACATGTTTGCAGCTGTGAAGGGGAAAAGAACCTGGAAGTCCTAGTGGATGGAAGGTTGACCATGAGCCAGCAATGTGCTCTTGTGGCCAAGAAGACCAAAGCCATTCTGGGGGTGTATTAGAAAGGTTGTGGTTAGTAAGTTGACAGAGGTTCTCCTCCCCCTCTACTCTGTCCTGGTGAGGCCACATCTGGAGTATTATGTCCAGTTCCAGGCCCCTCAATTCAAGAAGGACAAGGAACTGCTTGTGAGAGTCCAGCACAGAGCTACAAGGATGATTAAGGGACTGGGACATCTTCCTTATGAAGAAAGGCTCAGGGAGCTGGGTCTGTTTAGCTTGGAGAACAGGAGACTGAGGGGTGACCTCTTTAATGTATATAAATATGTAAAGAGTGAGTGCCAGGAGGATGGAGCCAGGCTCTGCTCAGTGATGCCCAATGACAGGACAAGGAGCACTGAGTGGCAGTTGAGGCATAGGAAGTTCCATGTAAACATGAGGAAACATTTTTTTCACCAAGGGTGACAGAACACTGGAACAGACTGCCTAGGGGAGTTGTTGAGTATCCCTCTCCAGAGGCATTCAAAACCCACCTGGATGTGTTCCAGTGTGATCTGCTCTAGGTGATCCTGCTCTGGCAGGGTGGTTGGACTAGATCTTTTGAGGTTCCTTCCAACCCCTAACATTCAGTGATTCTCCGATACCTCTTCAAATGAGCCTTTGCTGTTCAAGAAAGCAGCAGGAGGTTTCCCAGCCCCAACACTTGAAGATTATTGGATGGCCCAGAGAAAAGCTGGATAAACAGGTCCTTGTCTGTGTGTGCATACAGGGTGTAGTGGAGCACAAGAGGCATGAGGCAAGAATCCTGCACATTCCTTCTGTCAACAAGGATTGGGGAGATCCAAGAGAAATGTTTACTACTATCAGTCATGAGTGAAAGCCCCTGAAGATGTGTTGGGACTGTGCTGACATAAACAAGCCTGCTCTTGGCCTACGGGCTGCATAGCTCAGAAAACAGGCATCCCTCTGATCTTCCACCCCTCACCCAGCTCTGTCCGTACCAGCAGCCTCAGTTTGCTGTCAGTCCTTTGTACCCACCCAGTTGACAAGTTCAGGACATCTCATCCCAGAGCAGGTCTTTACACTTCCTGAACAGTCTCCTTCTCTCTCACTCACGCCTGACCATCCACCTGGACCAGTGCTGCTACCTCACCTGGCATTACATAGGCATGTCTGCTATGCATTGCTGGCCACAGCTCCCAGCGTCAAACTGAGCCTTGGGAGCTCCCCTCAGGGCTGCTGCTTTTGCTGGCTATCACAGAACACAGCCCTCGGGCTGAACAAGTCACTGAGCAGGATCCGCAGACCAAGAAACTGGCATTACACTACTGCTCACTCCCTCTCACGCTTGCAAACTGTGACCATGCATGAGCTCTTCCCTCTCCAGTCCGTCCAAAGAAGGAATAAATTACCTCCCAGTGGATTGAGACTCAATTGTTCACTGACTCCAGAGACCTCAGGCATCTGCAGGAGGCAAATCTCCCAAGGCATTTCATGTGTTGCCATTCCCAATTCTGCCACATGATGATTCCCAATAGGGTGCCTCCACCTCCTCCACAAACCTCAACTAAGATTTTTCTGGTGTAGATCCTGAGGGCCCTCTGTACTGGCAGCAAGACCGTGCTTCTGCTATTCATCTTTGTAGCATGCCAACAAAGCAGGCCACAGCTCAAATCATTCTAGAGAAACAGTCTTTTTTGCTGCTGACATACAACTCCATTAATACCTTTGGTGTTCTTTGAATCCTCAATCCAGGATAGAGAAAACAGGCCAGGCAAGACCCAGACACAAGAGCATGTTGGATCCATTGGAGAGGGTCCACAGGAGGGTCACAAAGATGATCGTAGGGCTGGAGCACCTCTCCTACAAGGACAGACTGAGCGAGTCGAGCCTATTCAGCTGGGAGAAGAAAAGGCTCCAGGGAGACTTTGTAGTGGCCTTCCAGTACTCGAAGGGGGACTACAGGAAAGCCAGAGAGGGACTCTTCAAAAGGGCATGATAAGACAAGGGGAAATGGTTTTAAATTAGAGCAGAGTAGATTTAGATTAGACATTAGGAGGAAGTTCTTTACTCTGGGAGCGGTGAGACACTGGAACAGGTTGCCCAGAGAAGTCGTGGACACCTCATCCCTGGAAATGTTGAAAACCAGACTCAGTGAGGCTTTGAACAACCTGGTCCAGTGGGAGGTGTGCCTTCCCATGGCAGGACCTGGAATTAGATGATCTTTAAAGTCCTTTCCAACTCAAGCCATTCTGTGATGATTCTACACCTCTTCCCACACTTCCAGCCCAAGGAGCTACCTGAAGCATAATTTCTCTTCCTCTGCTCTAGGATTTCAAGAAGGTTTAAGCATGTTGCAGAAAAAGCAAGGATTTGCTTTTAGAGCCACACCAAGTTTTTGTGTGGGGTTTTTTTTGGTTTGTTTTTTTTTTTTAGTATAAGGTTCAGTCATCTTTGATGACGCTGCTGCTCCCACCACAGGACAAAAGGAACAACAGGACAAGTGCCAGGGGGTAAAAAAAAGTCATTAAACTTGTAAGACTATTCCATTTGAATGGAACAATCCTGGGCAAAAAGAGAGTAGATACTCCCCTGGCAAGCCTGTATTTCATGTCTGAGCTCCACAGAAATAGAAGACCAGATCAGGAAAACAAACTAGAAGGGCCAGAGCCAGAAACAGCCACAAAACGTCAGCAACAAGTAACCAAGAGCCCAAGCTCACCTATCAGATGTTTCAAGTGTCCAGCAAGAGGAAAAGCACTTGTAAAGGGCTTGCTTTTCATTCCAGTAGCAGTCTGTGTTTGTCACATATCTGCCCAACACAGATCTATGCAAAACCAGAGAAGACAGGAGAAGCCCTCAAGCATTTTGGGACCCCAGTGGCAGCTGCCACAGTCACATCCATCTGTGTGAGAAGGCTTTGTGGGATTTGACCAACAGCTTAGTTCTCCTTTAAAATGTCAGTAAAACTAGAGAGCAGCAGGACTCAGACGTGGAACAGAGAAGGGCCTTCAGCTACCTCCTGAAGGCTGTTTTATCTTGTTTCCCAGGAAGGGAAAAGAAGGAGGAGAGTCTTTTTGCCACTCTGAGTTAAAAAAAACTGACCAGACCTACTCTCTGTCGGCCAAACCCAAAAGCACTTTTTCCGCTCACCCTTGATCACATCACATTCTCTAGATGCTTCCTCATTGTCTCCTGGGCTCTTTCATCCTCCAGTCAAGGACTTAGGTGGAGGACATCAGGACAGATTACACCCTGCAATGGTAAGAAAAGGCAAGGGAAAGGGATGGCATGCCAGATCCCTCAGTTAAGTCAAGCATTTGTGTGCTGGTTTGAGGTTAACTGGAACACTTTAATAAGAGAAATTAGATTATAGGCTAAGAAAGGAGAACATTGGGAACATTGGTGATGTCTTCTTCACTCATAGGTTTGCTGACTGATACAAAAGTAAGAATACAAACATAGATAAGACAGAGCTGCTCTGGTCTGAGATCTGGGCTGTTGGTCTTTCCCTTTCCCTGCCTTCTGGCTGGATCTGTGCAACCTAACTAATCAATTCCTGCTTCTAACCCCTATCTGGCACATAAGACAAATACTAGGATAAGATTGGATGGTGGGGGGAAGGAAGAAGGGTGGTTGGGAACTCCTCTTGGGGACACTGATCTCTGGGAGAGGCACTGTGTTTCTGTATTACCTTTTTACTGTATATACCTGTAAATATCTGTAACCTATTGTAAATATCTGCTTGTATATTGTGCAAAGCTGTAAATATAAAGCTTCATTCATTAACTTCCAGCTGCCTGAGTCTAGTCTGGGTGATTTCAAAAGTGGTGGTGGGGAGGGGGGGGGTATTACTCCTGAACTACCAAAATTTGGCTTCACAACTGTATCCAAACACCAAACGGAGAGGTTTTTCTTTTTTAATTCAAGGGGGCCCATACTCACAGCTTTTGTTTTAACAACATCTGCTTTGTTGAAAACAACATGTTTTCTAATTTAACACCAACAGAAACCAAAGTACAGAGCAATGAATCTTTCTGTCATTTCAGAATACCATACTTATATAATATACATCCACAACTTCCAAGAAATTCACCTACCAGACACACACACCCCAATTTTCACTAATTGCACTTGCTTGGGGCTTTTTTTTTTTTTTACCTGTCCCATCCTTCAGTCTCTCTGCTTTTCCACAGTTGGCAGGAGCCAGGCACACTTGCATAGGAGACAGAGGGACTGTTTGTGGGCAGACAAACAAATACAGGAAAAATACTGAGTTTCCTCAGTAAACCACCAGTCTTTTTTTAAAGCATTAATACTTCAGAAGCATTTTGCAGATTTCTTTTATACTTGGCTTCTTCCTAGAAGGTTGGAGCACCTTATGTTCAGACTTGTCCCACACCTCCCTGTCAAAGGATGTCTATTTGCAGGGGGCAGGCAGACAGTTGAAACCCTGCTCTTCAGAGCAGTGCCATGGGAGAACTGCATAAGCAACATCTATGCCATTTAACACTGTGCTACAGAGCCAGCAGAGTGCATCAACCACAGATGGCCCAAGCAAGCTGAAGTGAGTAATGTAATTAGTGAACCACTAAGTATCTCCACAGTCACATGCTTCAGTGACTGCCTTCAGAAAGCCGTGAATGGCCAACCGCAGATATGCTTCAGCTTCTAACACTGAAATTAATTCATCCTTGACCTGAGGCACAAAAATAACCCCATCCACACCATGGGTTTGGTTATCAAATAAACTGACAACTGAAGGCCACTGCCATCCAGGCCTTTCCTTGGCCCACCATAAGACTTGCACATAACCTTTACCTGATATGGCATGCATACATGATGACAGCACCATCAAAGGATTGTGAGAAACTGGAACGGGCTGCCTGGAGAAGTGGTTGAGTCACCATTCCTGGAGGTATTTAAAAGGCAGGTAGATGTGGTGCTTAGGGACATGGTTTAAGGGTGGACTTGGCAGTGTTAGTTTAACAGTTGGGCTTAATGATCTTAAAGGCCTCCTCCAACAAAAATGATTCTGATTCTGAACTGATACGCAGATGTTTAACCCAAGCATCACTGCTCATGCAGCTATCTGAAACATAAAATCCCAAGGTGGTTGTGAAGTAAACTTCCATTCATGCCTAAAGCATAACTTTTTCACCCATTCTTGGATTGCAGCTGGACTGCAGATGGATTGAAGTGGCCAGGTGGCACCTGACTATTGGTCCACCTAGGTGAGCTCCATGTCATGCCAGTCAGGGTCAGCTTTGAGACTCACACCACTCAAAGGTGCTACAGCCACTGCCACTCATAGGAAGGGCAAAATACCACATTGCTTGGCTCACTTGGGAAAAAGTTCTTAAATACAAAGAGGCTGCTGGTGGCCTGTGAAATCCTCAAATTGCAGAGTGCTGGGAAGGCACTTCAGAGCAGTGTCAGTAGTACCTGCCTTGGTCTTATGCCTACGACAAAAGAGTCTGGCACTATTTAGTAGCTTTCCACAGATATATTTCACAGAATAAAAGAAAAAGAAAAAATTCTAACATGATGTGAGAGCTTGAGGAACGAGCACTGAGTCTCATGTCTTGACCAAAAAGGTGGCTCTGGAAACTCACAAGTGACCAAAGGAAAACTATTCTATTCTCAGAAGCTTCTTAAGCCTTCCTGTGATGGAAAAATAACATTTTCCTGAACGCACATGTTGCCAACAAATCATACATTAGTAAGCAAAAAGTTCAGACCAATTCAAAGGTGAAAGCTAAACAATTTTAGTTTGGGAAACACGGAGGAAAATGCACATTGTCAATAAATAATTCTCCAAAGTAGCACAACCTCCTGTCACACCCCCCCGTGAGCAAGCTCCAGACACACCACTTTCAAGAGAGGACACATGCCTCGTGTCTATGTGCATTAGGAGGCTTCTGGCAGAATAATTACAATTAATCCATTACTTAATCTCCTAATCACTTCTGAGCAAACAGCATTCCTGGACATTTGTTAATGACACATTCATTTTCATACCATCCTACTCATGAAAATTTAACAAAGAAAATAAATTGAAAAATGTCCAGGTAGCACCAATTATCTCATTCAGATCTACAAGCAGGGAAGATTCACAGCCAAGGCCTTTTCTACAGTAGCAACACACTGGGGCTGGTGCAGGCACCAAGAGCTCCCCCACGCCAGGGGTCTCATGGTCACTCCACCTTCGCCCACTGCAGTGGATATTCTCCTTTTCAGCTGTTCTGGCTGGGTTTTAAGTGGCTTGTGGTCCATAAGCTGCATTAGGAACCGGATAAGCAGAGTCCCGCAGCAACTCCTCTGTTACTCAATATATTACACCTAACATATATATTGCAGATTTAAACACAGAGTGCACAAGTTTAACCAACCTATGAGATGCAATAATTAGATTTTACCAGGAAAACCTGAAAGAGCAGACAAGAGTAAGAAGAAGACATTCAGCAGTCTTTGCAACACTTCAGATCTGTGTCTCACCTAGTAGGTTTAGAAAAGACCACTAAAAAATTTTTTTTTTAATTTAGTTGGTTTTTTTTTTTAAGATTAACAGAGGACAGAGAATATTCCAGCGTGGGAATACTCAAGTCAAAATTTAAAACCTATACTTTGGGTTCAGTAGAAGTTAGTATAATACAGATCCTAACCACAATGAGAGGTCTTCAGCATTATCAACTCTCGACGATTATTACTGGCTAGGCTCACAAAACAGCTTTGTTCTGAACTGGAAGCCACAACTGCAAGCAACAGTAATTGCTACCAAAGGCAAAACACACAAAGAAAAACAGACCATCTATGCAAAATACCCCCAAAAGAAGAATATAGGAATAGAATCATAGAAGGGTTTAGGTTGGAAGGGACATCATCTAGATCCAACCTCCCTGTGCCATAGGCAGGGACACCTCCTACCAGAACAGGTCACTCAAGGCCTCATCCAACCTGGCCTTGAACACCTCCAAGGAGGGAGCAGCCACAACCTCCCTAGGCAACCTGTTCCAGTGTCTCACCACCCTCACTGTAAAGAACTTCTTCCTAATATCCCGTTTAAATCTTTCCTCTTCCAGTTTAAACCCATTACCCCTCCTCATGTCATTACAAGACCTTGTGAATAGTCCCTCCCCAGCCTTCCTGTAGGCCCCCTTCAGATACTGGAAGGCTTCTATAAGGTCTCCTTGAAGTCTTCTCCAAGAACATAGACAAAGTCATACTATCTCTACTTAGATCTTTAAGAAGCAAAGGGTAAAAAAAAAGAATCAAAGACTCTATAACCTAGGAAACAGTGGGACTAGAAAGGAAAAAGGATCCCAAAAAGCCACTTGGTGACTGTTCTGAGCTGAGCACACACTTAATGAAACATTCTGTTCATTAGTTATTGAACTTCCATCAGCGGTTTAAGGGAAAGCTACAAATAACTTAATC
The DNA here is from genome assembly GCA_013396835.1 of Psilopogon haemacephalus. Classification (NCBI taxonomy): domain Eukaryota; kingdom Metazoa; phylum Chordata; class Aves; order Piciformes; family Megalaimidae; genus Psilopogon; species Psilopogon haemacephalus. The sequence continues at coordinate 824,936 of VWZI01020038.1, forward strand.
AATTTCTCCTGAAATTGCCTATATTTCCACACTAATCCTCAGCAAGTTCATTCCAACCAATATTAAAACCCAAATCAATTAATACTAATTGTTCACCTTATTTTCATAGAGGGATCTCTGCACTACAGCAAGCTTCAAGAGAGGGGGAAAGAAAAAAAAAAAACCAAAAAAGAAGGAATGAAGAAAAAAGGCTATTTGTACAAAAGCAATTTACTTGTCTGGTCTTTTTATAGCCATTTAACTACACACTTAATTATTTTGGCAGGTAATTCTGTCAGCTCAAGTTTCCTTCTTCACAACCACTCTTTTTGCAAGCTGACAGCACGAAGCAATCACGTTTTTATAACCCCACAACCTATAGCAACAGAACAAACAGTTTTCGGAGTCACGGGGTGAAATCCCAAGCCCACTGGCTCCATTAGCAGCTCTGCCATTAAGCTCGTACAACCGGTGTGACTTTCCCAGGAGGCAATGATGACCAAGTGAGGAAATGTATTTTACTAGCATCAAGCAAATGCAGCACAATTTGTGTTCAGTTTTTCTTAAACAGAAGATACCCATACAGATAGCACAGAGTAAATGGAAGGCACATTTGTCCTTTTCCGGCGCAGGAGCGCAACAGGTTTTCTCACCACCATGTGCTAAATCTTCAAAAGAGGTTTTCTCTTCCTGCACTCCATGTCACACTATACCTCATTAATCACTGCCTCATTAATAAGCCTTGAATTTTATTTTACACAGGTCCATGAATGTCTACAAGCAAAACAAGATGGGGGTGGGAGGGGCGGGGGGAGGTCTCTTCATGATCACAGTCTGTCTTCTTGGTTAGTTTCAGGAAGAAAATCTTGTCAAAACAGCTCTCCAAAACGATAAGCAATTTGGACCTGCATGGCCCAAAATCAATGAGTGTATCACTTGAGCATCCTGCACCCCTCAGCCCACATACAAGCATGAATTAGTAGCAGTAAGACCCTAGGAAGACTTTCCAGGAGGTAAATGAGCACATTTTCCAAGCTCCTCTAGTTTCTTTCTGTCTCCAAAATCACTGCAGTTATGTCATGCCTCACCTGCCTCAGATGCCACAGACACAGGAGATATACAATATAGTACACTGTCAGGCTGAAAATCTTTGCTTCACCTGAGGCAGCTCAGGTATGAGAGGCAGTAACGGTGGCAGAAATGCTTTTGAAGCACTTCTGCTTCAGCTGTAACTGAGCAGCCAAGAAGTGACTTAAACAAAACTTACTAAGAAGGTGAGGACACCAACCACTTCAGCTCAGTGTTTTTCACATAACTTAATTTCTGCCCTTTCTCCTCCCTCACTTGGTCTTGTCTAATACTGCAGGGAAGCCGAGTCTCTTTAGGGAAGGTGTTTACCTTTTTTTTCACTCCCAAGCTGGAACAAGTTAAGTATTGCTAACTGTCACGCTACTTTGTCACCATAACAGCTCTCTGTCTCCTAGCACAGCAGATATCAAACTCTACGGATCGAAACCCACCGCCGTCTCTAAAAAGCATGGTGATAAAAGAACGTGACAGGAAATGGAAAAATTAAACTAAGTCAGCCCTCTCTGCACTTTTTTACTGTGGCTCTCCAGACCACCTGTCACACAGCCAGTGGAGATCAGTTTTTAAAGTGCCTCTGCAACCATGTGTGACAGGCATCTACCCAAACTCTAAGGAGGGTCGATGATGAAGAATCTACAGGCGGAGGCCTCCTGCAAGTTATGCAGGTGTGGACAGAAATGCATATGGGGCATGAATTACAGCATTTATTAAAGTTTCAAACAGCACCAAGACTCCACAAGAACTCGGCAGGCAGTTAGGAAGCAGTACTCTTAAGGTTTTAAGACATGCACTTAATAACCAAACTCAGCTGAGGAACTGATGCAACCAACCAGAGGCCTGCTGAGGCTGGCACATGGAGGGAGATGCTTTTTGCTGGGACAACAGAGAGAGATGCCTTTTGCCCAAGGCTTCAGTGATGACTAAAGGCAGCAAGTCCTAGGGAAAGCACCAGCAGAGAAGAGTGGTGGGATAGAGCACAGACAGCCTGACCCATTCACAAGGCCATTCATTGTGAAGGAATGACTGGCTGCAGCTCAGGAAGATGTCAAAGCTCAGAGGGTTTCCACGGCCTGGGAGATCAAAGCGGTGCTGGAGTGGAGGAGGTGACATACAGGAGAGAGAGGAGCTTGTTTAGAGATGCAGATGGCAAGAGCTGAAGTCAGATGGGAAACAGTCAGAAAGCCTGCCTGGGGTTAATGAGGAGACTCGTATCTCTCCCCAAATCATGCCAAGAGATAAAGATGAGCACAGGATTTGCTGCAGAAGAAGCAAAGGGAACTACCTGTGATGGACTAGGGTAAGAGATAATTTGAAACAAAAAAAAAATTGTCTGCTGCTATGATAATGGATAGGTCTGTCAGACAAGCAGTAACTGGATCCAAGCAGGAATTGCCCTGGCTTGCTGAAAACCTAGTGCCTGACTGAACACTGCTTTTCAGTGAGGGTGGAAAGACAAATGTGATGACGAATCACCTGGATGACTGTAAAAAAAAAACAACAAACAAAATCCAAACACAAAAAAAAAATTAAAAGGGGGGGGGAAGTCAGGAGGAATCAAAACACAAAGTGACACTTTCACAACACTAGTTTTCTCCATGCCTTTCTCTGTGAAGAAGGCAGACAAAATGCATGTTCTTGTAAAGTAGCAGTGGTGTAAGCAGGAAATCATGGGCAAAGTATTAGGCCAAAGCTTTCTGGCAGGAGGTTTTAAATCCCTAGATATAAGATGTTTTGAGTGAGAGATGAGAGATGTTTTCCAGCTGTGGTTTAACTTTAGCCTAGAGATATGCAGTTGCTCTATAAAGGTAGATCCTAAGAGTATTTCTGACAACAAAGAGAGAGGAAACTCCAGTCATCTGAGAGTGCTACTGTCAGCCAGTCTGAGATGAAACAGCAGGGCACCGACTGATAACAATGCAGGACCAGATCACTCTCTCACATCAGGAAGAACAATGTCTTCCCTTAGGTAGTTGGTTTGGGTTGCAGTCCTCCACAGGAGACTGTGGAGCACATATGGCTTTACATGGAGAAAACATAAGAGCTGTTCCTCTTTGAAAAGACATTTGGAAAAGAAAACTAGCAGGATATTCTTTCCAGATAGGGAGGCACAGCTGCAGCCCCTCCACCCTCCCTGCAAGAAGCACATCTGCCCCCACCAGCACAACGGTTTTGTATGAGCCCTCAGATGAGCCCACACCAGTGTGAACAGCAACAACAGAGGGGGAACTTGACAGGTCCTGGCTCCTAAACCTGTCCAACAGCTCTCTTCACACCAGCACCCACTGTTGCCAGCCCTGAGCAGCTACTCCTGGCACCACGGAGCCAATGCCAGACCTTCTGGAACAGCCACCCACCCACCACGAGCTCTGCCACTTCACCGGAGCATCACATTTGGCCCAAAGGACACCAATATCTTCCCATGCTACGCAAGAGGTGCATTGCAGGTAATGCATGGCCAAATCCAACATTTGAGGTTGCCTCAAAACATCTGCAGCCAATTTCGTCCTCAGGAAACAGCCTCCAACAGAGCAATCAAGTTACTGCGCAACACAGACCCACTTTGCATTGACGTCTTTGCCAGCACTCTGAGAAAGGAAGGACAGTCCTGCCCTCCAGTAGGTCATACAATTAGGCAAAGTAAACGAGTTGTCAATAAACCCTTGATTGTTCAATGAGACATAACTAATGGGAAGGCAAATGTACGCTGCCAGAATCCACGACACAATAGCGATAACTCCCAAGTTATGCTCGATGTTTCTGCAGTGCAGCTATTTTCAGTTGCTTTGAATCTTCTTCAGAAAGTCAGTCATTAAAAAAAAAAAAAAAAAAGAAGAAGAAGTTGTGATTGTTCTAAGCTCAGAAGCATGCATTTCATCAGTCCAGGTGTTTGAATTATTTATCTGTGAAGAGGAAAGCTCTTAGGAACATGGCATATGAAGGAGAAAAACAATTGAAGACGTGCTAAATAATATGAAGCAGTAAAGAATTCTCTCATGAACAAGATAATTGTGACCATGGGTTCCAGGTATTTATGTTATCACAAATTAGGCTGCAAAACTCAAAGTACAGAGATTTGCTGCTACTGTAAGAAACATTTCCCAACCATAAGGCAAAACGATTGTTGGCACTTTCTCTATTTTGAAAGAACGCAACTTTTAAAACATTTTTTCAAAAACAAAAGCAGTAACTAGGGAAAACCTTAATACTTCATGAACTCTTCTTCTGTAAGTGTGACTCCCAGTGGACAGAACCAGACAGCCTCTCCTGAAGAGCAAAGGAGTCCAGAAAGGCTGGATATTCTTCAAAACAGAAATTTTAAAGGCAGAAGGGCAGGCTGTCCCCACGTGGCAAAAAGATGAGCAGAAGGGGGACATGACCAGTCTGCCACAACTAAGAGCTTTGATGGGAACATAGGAGAATAAAAAGGGTTTATTACCTCTACAGGAAGGGATCATGCAACTCAGGACTACAAGGATTTTGTGAGATTATACAAGGAGAAAATTAGAAGATCCAAAGCCCAATTAAACTTAAAGTGGCTACTGTCATAAAAGACAATAACAAATGTTTCTGTAAATGCATTAGCAACAAAAAACTCAATCCTTTATTGAATGCAAGGGGGAAAGAGTGAGAAAAAGACTGAGGTACTAAATGTTCTGTTTGCTTCAGTCTTTTATAGAAAGACCAGTTTTCCTTTGAGTGCCCAGCCCCCTGAGCTGGAAAATGGGGAGAGGGAGCAGAATGAAGCTCTCATAATCCAAGAGGAGATGGTTAGTGACCTGCTACACCACTTAAGACAGACACAGGTCGATGGTTGAGATGTAATCCACCCAAGGAACTGGTGGTAGTGTTTGTCAAGACTCTTTCCATCATTTACCAGCAGTCTTGACTAACTGAGGATGTCCCAGTAGACTGGAGGTCAGCAAATGAGATGCACATCTGCAAGAAGGGCCAGAAGGAGCATGCAAGGAACTACAGGTCTGTGAGTCTGACCTTGGTGCCAGGAAAGGTTATGAAGCAGATAATCTTGAATGACATCACATGGCATGTACAGGAAAACCAGAAGATCAGGCCTAGTCAGCATGAGTTCATGAAAGGCAGGTCTTGGTTGACTAACCTGATCTCCTCCTATAACAAGATGACCTGCTCTGTGGGTGAGGGAAAGGTTGTGGATGTTGCCTACCTGGACTTTAGCAGAGCTATTTTGACACTGTTTCCCACGGCATCCTCCTGGAGATGTTTGTGGCTGTCTGTGGATTGGATGGAAGAACACTTTGCTGGATAAAAACCTGGCTGGATGTCTGGGCCCAAAGAGTGGTGACAAATAGTTAAAATCAGTTGACAGCTGGTGACAAGTAGTGCTCCCCAGGGCTCAGTATTGGGGTCTGTTCTCTTCAATATCTTTATCAAAGATATTGAATGATCTGTACAAAGAGATCTAGTGCATCCTCAGCAAGTCTTTGTAAGTCACACTAAGCTGGCTGAGAGTGTTGATCTCCTGGAAGGTAGAGAGGCTCTGCAGAGGGGTCAAGACAAGCTGGATCAATGGGCCAAGGCCAGTGGTGTGAGGTTCAACAAGGCCAGGTGTAGGGCCCTGCACTTGGGTCACAGCAACCCTATGCAACACTACAGGCCTGGGGAAGTGTGGCTGGAAAGCTGCCCAGTAGAAAAGGACCTGGAGGTGTTGATCAACAGCCAAGTGAGTATGAGCTAGCAGTGTGCCCAGGTGGCCAAGAAGGCCCACAGCATCCTGTCTTGTATCAGAAACAGTATGGCCAGCAAGGGAAGAGATTGCCCCACTCTACTTAGCACTGGTGAGCTGGAATACTACGTACACTTTTGGGTCCCTCTCTACAAGAAAGACATTGAAGTGCTGCAGCATGTACAAAGAAGGACAACATAACTGCTGAAGGCTCGAGAGAACATCTCACATGGAGCAGCTAAGTGAACTGGAGCTGTTTAGTCTAGAGAAAAGGAGAGGGAGACCTCATCTCACTCTACAACTTCTTGAAAGCAGGTTGTAACTAGGTGGGTGCCACTATTTCCTCCACGGTAAAAAGCAATGGGACAAGAAGAAACAGCATCAAGTTGCATCAGGTTAGGTTTTGATTGAGTATTAGGAAAACTTTCATCACCAAAAGGGTTGTGGGACACTGGAACAGGCTACTTGGATAAATGGTTGAGCCATCATCCCTGGATGTATTTAAAAGACATGTACATGTGGTGCTTCAGGACATGATTTGGTGGTGGACTTAGCAGTGCTAAGTTAATGGCTGGACTCAATATTAAAGGTCTTTTCCAACCTAAACAATTCTATAATTACCCATCACTCACACAAAGAAAACAACCTCTTGCCTTTCTTCTTTATCTTACCCTTCTCCTCTTCTATCTTACTTTTCAAACCCAAGGGTCTACCCAAGCTGCAAAGGAAACCTCCCAAGTGGAAGGTATACAGGGTAGGAACAACAGCCCACTGCAGCCTTGTTAACAGAGTTTCCCACAGAAGTGGGTCAGGCACTACAGCTGTAGGCCCCCCACTGGACTGAATGGCTGTGGTGACACACTGGGATGCTTGGTTATGAATACAACACCTTCCCATCACCCTTACTACCTGCTCACTCTTCAAGAAGAAATTATTCTGTCTGTTTTAATTTTAATTGACTAGTATTTTGTCCCAACTCTCAAATGACTTGGCTTTATCCACTGAAATTAATGGAGAAGGTCAAGAAAGTGGTATATCTCTATAGTGTACTGGAGAAAAACTAGTTGTCCTGCTGCCAAGATAGATGCATTTATATGCTGCTGAAGGTAGCATCACTACCTTCACTTAGAAAGACTTAGCCAATTAAGTTGATAGCACAGCAGGCGCTGGCACTTTCTGATCATGCAGAAAAACAAACAGGCAGTTCTTATTCCAGCAAAGAATCTGGCCCTTCTCCCAGCTTCTTACCTGCTTTCGCTGCCTTACCACCAGACATTCAACACTGCCTGCCACAGTGGTGGGCCACGGCTACTGAGCAACAGCCTGCTCCTATGTGGACAAGATAAAACCCTTTTTTGGTCTGCACCATATCACAAAGTTTGGCCTGACTACAGAGAAAATAAAATTCCTACCTTTGCTGAGAGACCCAGAGAGAAGCTCAAGGTATTTCAACTCATTTCAAGCCATTGGCATCTGCTGTTTCAATCATTTTGTTTCTATAATCTGGGCAGCACACCAAAGATCACAAGGTTTGAGTTTAAGTTTCATTTAGAAAGCATCTCATAGGAGTGGAATCATTCTTCCATTTTATTAAGGAAAAACCATAGGCTGCTGACAACGCTATTGTAGGCAGCAACAGCAATGACATATTATCTACATAAAGTATAAAACAGAAAAATATTGAGCTCAAGGTTACTCACAAAAATAGAGAGGCAAACCCCTGAGACATTCTCCTTGCGACTCCTTTGTACATAAGCCCACACTTACAGCCAGTGCTATCAACTGGCTGAGATTCTTCAGGTAACCTACAAACCACTTTATGAGATCAGTGTGCACACCAAGGGCAGTTTACGAGGGAATGACAAGCTATTATTGACAGAGTTCTTCTCAGAGCAAGGAGAAAGCCTACAATGCAGATATGTCAACTTTTTTGAAAGTAACATTGGCTCAAATTGATTTCTAAGGAGAAAGTGACCTGTTTTGATACCAAAGATCTTTGGCATTAGTGCTCAGAGAATTGTCTGGGAGATACTGCAAAAGGTACCCAGTTTCACGAGGACCAGCAGCCAAGGCAGAAGAGAAGGAAAGAAAAAAAATTGTAATATCAGATCAGCCTCCATCACCATGGCCTGCCCAACTGCTTCCAAGTACAGGGGATCCTGGGTCCCCCTCCTTGTTAGGATCAAATCATTGAATCATGGAGTCATAGAATGGTCTGGGTTGGAAGGGACCTCTGAAGGTTATCCAGTCCAACACCCTCTGAAGTCATCAGGGGCATCCTCAACCACATCAGGTTGCTCAGAGCCCTGTTGAACCTCGCTTTGAATATCTCCAAGGATGGGGCCTCAACCACCTCCCTGGGCAACCTGTTCCAGTGTTCAGCACTCTCATAGTAAAGAACCTGTTCCTAGCATCCAATCTAAATCTGCTCTTCTCTAAAGTTTGAAGTCATTGCTCCTCATCCTATCACCACAGGCCTTTGTAAACAGTTCATTTCAATCCCTCTTGTAGGCCCCCTTCAGCTACTGGAAGGCTGCTATTAGGTCTCCCAGAAGCCTTCTTTTCACCAGGCTGAACAACCCCAGCTCCCTCAGCCTGTCATTGTAGCAGAGGTGTTCCAACTCCCTGATCATTTTCATGACCCTCCTCTGGATCCACTCCATCAGGTCTGTGTCCTTCCTATATTGAGGGCTCCAGACCTGGACACAGTACTCCAGGTGAGGTCTCAGCAGAGCAGAGTGGCAGAATCACCTCTCTGGATCTGCTGGCAACATATCTTTTGATGCAACCCAGGATATGATTTGCCTTCTGGGCTGCAAGCTCTCACTGTCTGCTCATGTCCAGTTTCTTGTTCAGCAGCACCACCAAGTCCTTTTCCACAGAGCTGCTTTCTATCACCTCATGCCCCAGCCTGTATTGATAGTGAGGATTGTTCTGGCCCAGGTGCAGGACCTTGTAGTTGCTCTTGTTGAACCTCATGAGGTTCATCTGGACCCACCTCTCCAGCTTGTCCAGGTCCCTCTGGATGACAACCTGTCCCTTTGGCGTAACAACAGCACCACCTGGCTTGGTGTCATCTGCAAACTTGCTGATGGTGCACTCAATCCCACCATCTAAGGCAATGGTAAAAATATTAAACAATGGAGGTCCCAGTACAGACTCCTGATGGACACCACTTGTCACTGCTCTCCATTTGGATTTCAAGCCATCAAGGCCTACCCTCTGGTAGTCCTCCAGGCATGAGATGCTTCACTTGATGCTTGATTTCTACCAACATCAGTCTTTTTACTCAATTTTGTCAGACTAGACTTTTGTTATTAGTTCTGGTTAGAGATACATATGAGACAGCACTGCCATTTCATTCTTATTTTGGGGTGGTTTTCTTCCTTTTTTTTTTCCCACTAAAGTGCTTTTTGTTGTAATTTTAAGGATAATTACTTTGGGGGCTGAAACTTCCCAATCTTCTAATTACACAGGTACATATCTGAAGAAGACCTACGTGGTCATTTAAGATTTTTAAACATGTTCTCAGATAAGCACAGCTGCATTTTTAATAGTAGCTAAAATTACAGAATGTAAGAAAGGAACATTTGATGCGATGTTTCATGCTTTAGTTAACAGTCTTCCAAGATACAAAGCTTCAGTTGCTCTGGAAACTGTAACTTGGACACAACCATGTAGATACATCAACCCCCCTGGCTATAAACGAAAACACTTTAGCAAACACTGCACTATCCCGTGACAAGTATTTCTTTTAAAAAACAAGCATTGCATCCTGATCTTCATATAGGAAGGACATATCCTGCAGCCTGTCACACTCTGTTTGCATTTCCTTCTAACCTTACGGAAATGACTGAGCAAGAGCCAGGAAAGCATGTAGACCTACCATGAAGACACCAACCTTCCTGATAAGGGAGAGATGGACAGCACAGGTGGGTATTTGAGGCAAGTGCCATGGATTCAAAGCAAGGCTGTTTCTTCCTGCAGTTGCATAGTGCCTACCACACCACAGGCACAGCTGGAAGCAAACGCCAGTACCAAAAGGAAGATTCAGAAAACAAATGAGCATAGCATACTGGCTGGGATCTGGTACACAGAGCCCTCAGCCACTGGCCCAGAAGAAGGCAGCAGGAAGCAATGGAGCAAGACTACAGCCATCGGAAGAAGGAAAGCAGAGGAGGATGCTCAAAATCAGAGCAGGAGGAATAAGCGGAAGATGCTTGTGGAGGAGCTCTGGACACAGCCCAACACCAAAAGCTAGATACATTTTTTTTTTTTAATTTTAAAAAAAGGGGAAGTAGTACGTAAATGACAGCCTGAGTACTGGTTGCTGTGGAAACCATAACTTTGAATTCAGTGGCTCAGACCTAGCATTGCTATTTATACCATGCTTCTCACTACCGTACTAGAACTTCATCTGAGAAACAGAGAGCTCTAGTACCAGCCAAACATAGTTTTTTTTCCCTGTGACATGCAGTGATCTTTTCAAACGATGCCTCTAAGTTTTGTTTTTTTAATCTTCTCAGCCACTGAATGACTACATAGTATAATCACTTTGGATTAAAAAAAAAAAAAAAAAGAACAAAACAAAAAAACACATTGGTGTCTTTCCTCTTCCAAGCAAGACCAGGTGGATCAACAGACAGACACTGGATAGGATTCACTGAATTCTTCTTGTCAAGAGCAACCAGAGAAGCTAAAAAGGATATTTAAAACAGCAGTGTATCTTGTTTCCCTTCAGGCAAATTAGTCAGCATCGCTTGAGATTATGGAGGGCCAGATCCCAAAATCAGTTATCACTAAAGATTGTGAGCATTTAAGGACTCTAGAATACTGCCTTTAATATACCAGAAGCACAACTGGGTCATTAATGTAAGAAAAACAATAACAAAAAGGCTACAGATTAAACTTCTGTTAGGAGAATCCCTTTTTAAAAATCTTCACTTTCAAGTTGTTCTGCTGTTCAAGAAGGAAATAGCTTTTTCCTCCACAGGAAACATGATTCTGGAACAGTAAGTGTTCCTGCAGCCTAAGCAGGAGTAGGACTAATCTGCCTGTAACCAAAACAGAGGTGAGCCAAGTCCCCACGGGTGCATCACATTCCTCTTCCACCTCCACCATTCCAGAGCTCAGAAGGGAAGAAACAGTCCCACTCCCCACCCACTCCTGTATCACGTTTTACCTCCAGTAGTATGGAGGTGCTAGGATAACATGTTCATTGCCACTACCAAATATATGCAGTTAACTACCACAGGGATGATGATTAGGTTTTAAGACACTTCTCAGGACCTGTGCACACATCAATCCCCAAATCAAAATGCTTGTGGCATACAACGGCAATTAAGGCAAACGTCACGAGAGAAAGCCAAAGCACTTTCCAAGGTCAGTTACACCTTCAAAATCCCACAGGACTGCCCCAACCCTGTGGACTCATCAGGAAAGCAGCAAGAACAACCTTTACATGCAGTTGAATACGCAATACAAGGCAGCTTTTGCCAGGGGAAGGGCAGCCCAGGTTTGCAGAGACAGCAGCAAGGACTCAGAAGAGTGGATCCCACAGCTGCCAAACCAGGAGAGGTGGAAGGATGTTGCTCTTTGTGGGATCTCACAGCTAAGGTGAAGGAGGTCTTGTTTGCCCTTGTTCAATAGTTTATATCATAGCACTGAAGTGTCATTGAAATTGACAGAAGCATTTTAATAACACAAGGGGGAATGATGCTCTAATCACAAATTAGGCACCCAAGTAATCACTCCATAGATCTCAACCTCCCCTAATTTATTCCAATATGTTTTTTAATCAGAATTCCATAGATAGCATAATGGTTCACAAGTCACAAATACTACCTATTTCCTAGCTCCAGCCAGCTTGCACCACTCCAGAGTCCTCTGACTGCCACGAAGAGGGGAAAGTGGGAATGAAAGACCAACGAGGAACGGAAAGCCAGTTTCTCCCAGCGCTTCCCAATCCAACGTGGTAGTAGTGAGCTGCGCGCTGGAATTACGCACTCGTTCCTGCAACTCTAAGACCACATTTGTGCCACCCTAAGACTGCGATGATCAGCCCCTAAGAGCCCCCAGCTTCAGCCAGGGCAGGCTGTGCGATGCCCTCAGTGACCCGCCAGCCAAAGCACAACCGCTGTACCAGCTACGCGCTCATTAAGTCGTGTGTGCTCCCCAAGTGACACTCCGGCTGCGGCCCCGTACCGCGGTCGGCACGGCTCCCCCACGACAGCATCACCTGGTAAAGGGACCCGGTGGCCGCGCTCCGCACGGGGCCCGCAACGGGCAGCGCCGGCTGCTGGGGGTCTCGGAGGGGGCCCGACAGCCCACACACACACACCCCGCGCAACCTCCCCGGGGGGGACACGGTGACATTTTAGGCGCGCTCTCGGAGGCCGTCTGCTGCAGCGCCGGCTCCGGAGCCGTGCATCTGTGGGGCCAGACCGCGGTAAAGACCCGGACATCCCGGCGGCCCCCTCCCACACCGCCGCACCGGCGGGGATAGCGGCGTCGGCTGCCGACAGCCCACACCGCGAACAATAAAGCGGGCCCCGGCGGGCCGGGAGCCCACCCGCCCTCAGCGAAGCATATCGGCCGCACCTCCATACACATCCTGTCCGGCCCCTCCGGTGTGGGCTGCAGCCGAGGGGCTGCGAGTCGGGCCGCGGCGCCGCACAAACGCCCGCGGCGCGGGGCGCTCCGCCAGAGCGCATCGGCATGAGAGGGGATGCCGTGCGCGAAGGACGGGGACGCGATCCACTGCCCACTGACCTGCCGCGGCTGGGCTCGGCACCGGGGGTCGTCGCCGCCACCGTCGCCTGCCCAGGGAGCTGCTCCCCGTCGCCGCCGCCGGGCGCCC
>VWZI01020038.1:837590-923225 GCA_013396835.1 Psilopogon haemacephalus
CAGCGGCGGCGAACAGCGGGGCGTTCGGAGTTGGAATGTTGTGTGACAATGGCCCACGCGGCGCCCAGGCGGGAGGGGAGGGGCGGGGCCGCTCCGCGGGGCAGCGGGGGCGGCCGGCGCCACGTGCGGACCGCTCCGCGCGCCCCTGCGCACCGCGGAGCCCGCAGTGAAAGCGGAAAACGGAGCCTGCGGACTGACCCGCGCGGCACAGCGCAGCGCTCGGGGCGGCAGGGGAAAAGGGTGAGGGAAGAGGGAGCGAAGGGCCAAGTTGGCGCGCACTGCGACGGCGAGCGCGATTGGCTGCGGGCGGGGAGAGCTTGGTTTCGAAGCCAGACCGGCTGCTGAGGCCCTCGGCTGCACCGCCTGGTAGAAAGGTACCTAACTATGGCGTGGAGCTTGGGAGCCACGGCAGGAAGGTGCCTGGCCACTTCAGAGGTGGCCTTGGTTTTGACGGGGTCAGGAGCTGCGAGAAGAGGGGGCCTGACCGCCTCAGAGGTGAGTTTGACTTCTGGGGGCTCAGTAGCTGTGGAATGGGGTGGTCATGGCTCACAACCATCTCAAAGTCCCCTGGAGCAGTGCTGAGCTATTCCCTGTCTCTCCTTCACGTTTTCCACCAGGCGCAAGAAGGCATTGCCCAGCACATGTTGGTGGCACCAGATCTTTCACCCGAACCTTGCCCCACACTTGCTTCACTCACTACAGGCATCATCCCACACCACATTACCTTTTTTCTCCCAAAGCACCAGCAGCTGTCTACATGGCTCAGAGAGGCACGCAAGCTGCAAGAGCTTTTCCAGTGGCTCTTGAGCTATTTCTGCCTCTGAAGATTTTGAGGGGATTTAAGGCAGTGCTTTAGGTGCGCATCACGTGCAGAGGCTCGGTTCAGCGGGATGTAGGGAGGCCAGGCAGAGCATCTTCTCACAAGCGTTGCTCAGGCTGCCAAAGTGTTGGTTGGTGGTTGGTTTGTTGGGTTGTTTTTTTTTTTGTTTGGGTTTTTTTTTAAGTAATGACTCAGCTCAAATCGGGAAAAGTACATTCTAAAAAGCATTGATAAATAAACATGAGTTATGCCTTAACCAAAAGTATTTTACAAAACCTGCCAAACTACATAAGCTGATTTTTTTTTTTTAAGTGGAAGCGCTTCCCCATGAGCTGTGAAAGTCAGGATGGAGAAGTTCAAATCAGTTGCTTTTAATCTTAATGCTTGGTTGTGTATCAAACAAATAATATTTATTTTCAAATACTGTGTGCTTGTCCTACCTTTAAAAATTAAATACAAAATCTCTACTACCCACTCAATCACCATGTTGCTTGCAAATCAAATCCAGATATAAAACATCTTTTTATTTCATCAAGCCATTGATCACTAACGGCAGGTTTTAAGTGGCATTACCACACCAAGCATTTTCCTCAAAGCACTTAATAAGCGAGATAAAATGCAGGTCCTTTCTTGACATTGATTTTTAGGTAGAATTCCCCACTGATGAAGCCAAAAGGTCTCAGTAAATTTGATACTGTGCTACGGCTCTGGCTTAGGAAAGATCACCCAGTCAGGTAACCACTCAGAATAATCATAAAAACCCAAGCAACAACTACCCCAGATATGCAGTGTTTTATAGATGACAATCAGTAGCATGACTTAAAACCAGATCTTCAAGGTATCCATCAGCTCATAAACAAACGTATCTCATCAAGCTATGGGTTACAAGTCAAAATCTCCACGTATCCAAGAGTCATCCTAGCCCTGCGTAGGGCTGCTGCACTTCCTACAATGCCTCAGACCAGGAGGACAGCCCTGGTCCTCAGCCACCTTAGTCCTTCAATCACAAAGGAAAGTCACTCTTGACTGACCTGATAACCTCCCAGTCATACAATCATAGAATCATTTAGTTTAGGGGAAAAAAAAATTAAGATAACTGAGTCAGCTTTAATTAAATGCCTGGCTTGGTAGATGAGGGGATGCAAGTAAGCATGGTCTACTGTGACTTCAGTGTGGCTGTGACACTATCTCACATAAGACCTTCATAAACATGCTGATAAACTATGGGGTGGATGAGCAGAGATGTGGAGTGAAAACAGGCTGAACAGCTGGGCCCAGAGGGTAGTGATCAGTAGTATGAAGTCTAGTTGGAGACCAATGACTAGCAGTGTACCCCAGAGCTTAATATAGGGTTCATTGCTGTTCAACATCTTCAGTACCAATCTGGATGATGGGGTAGGGTGTAGCCTGCAACTTTGAGGATGACACAAAACTGCAGAGTGACATAAAATGGAGAGCTGTGATGCCATGCAGAGGGACCTAGATAGGCTGCAGAAATGAGCTGACAGGAACTTAATGAAGTTTAGCTGTCAGAACTTAATGAAATCCAAACTCCTCCACCTAGGGAAGAACGGTCCTATGCACCAGTATATGCTGGGGGCCACCCAACTGGGAAGTCAGTTGGCATAAAAGGACCTGGTGCCCTTGCAGCAAAAGTGGCTTATGGTACCCTGCATTGCCAGCAGGTCAAGGCTGGAAGTCCTTCCCCTTTATTCAGTGCTGGTGAGGCCATACCTGGAGCACTACATACACTTCTGGACTCCTCAGTAAAAGAGAGACACTGCAGAGAGCCCAGTGAAGGTGGTGAAGCAACAGAGGCATCTCACCTATGAGGAAAGGCCAAGAGAACTGAGACTGTTCAGCCTGGAGAAGAGAAGGATATGGGGACTCTTATCAAGGTATATAAATACCTGAAGGGCCTGTGCAAGGAGGATGGAGCCAGGCTCTGCTCAGTGGTGCCCACTGACGAGATTAGAGTCAATGAGCACAAACTGAAACAAAGTAGCTTCCCTTTGAATATCAGGAAACACTTTTTCTCTGTGACAGAGACTGACAACAGGCACAGGTTGCCCACAGAGTGCTGCGGACATGTTCAAAACCTGAGAAACCAGCCCTAGGTGGCCCTGTTTGAGCAGCAGGGCTGGACCAGACGCCTTCCAGAGCTCCCTTCCTCCCACTCTGTGATTCTGTCATAAATCCTATGTACCCTGGCCTTCCTCCTCTCCTGCAGTTTTATATGCACTTCTTCCACTTTGGGCTCTCTGTATGTGATATATGCCCCATTTGCATCACTAGCACCTTTGGTCACAAGTGCAACCTGGCCACTGAGCAAGTGTAAGTCACTGGCTTGGCCAAGTGGAGCCAGGCAATGCTGCTTTGTCATCGTGTGTCAGCTAAGCCTGGCAATCTGCAGTTCCACCAGGCAGGTGTGCCTGGCACAGCACTGTATATTCTACAGCCCTGAATCAACTTTTTCTCATGTTGCAGGCACCTCTGCAGCCCAGTGAAAACCTTCTCCCTTTGTTAGTGGGCCACACTTTGCTCCTCAGCCAACATCAAGGCACACTTGATAAACTTGGTAACTTGTGAGTCTTTAAGATCTCACAGCCTGGCTATTAGTTGTATGGTTAATGAGCTTGTAACTCTAATTTGATTTGCCATTTTGGAAAACTTCTAGTGAAAAGAAAGGGAAAAGGCATGGGGGGGAAGAGGGAGAAGAAAAAAGGAAAAAAAGCAAAGAAATTTTAAAAGAGCATAATTTCAACTCTCTACCAAGAAGAAGCCACCAAAATGAGCAGAAAATCTTCCATATAGCACAGCTACTTTGCTGAAGCAGTTGCTGAAGAATGCTGTTATCACTTCCTAAGTTTTGCCAGTACTGTCCAGCAGTGGACTGCTTTGATGATGATCTGTCTTCAAAGAGCAAAACCAGGATAAGGAGCCCAACGCTTCCACTTTGCATAATTCTGCAAAGAAAAGGCAGAAGGACTGGATCAAACTGAGCATGCTCTATTGTCCATGCATTACAGATGTGACTACCAAGCTGCTACCACCCCACACAGTAAGCAAAGCAATTCAGAGAGTTTCACTGAAATGAGTCAGGGGAAGGGAGAGAAGCAGAGAGAGAGCTGAGGTATTTTAAGGAGAGATGAGGAAGGCAATATGGTGCAGAACTTCTACTTTATTATGTGGAGTATCAATGGGACTGTAAACCACAGGAAAATTAAGTCAGAAGGGACACCACCTGAGAGCCTCTAGACCAATCTCACACTGAAAGCAAGGTTAATATCAGTCAGGGAGGCTGTGCACTGACTTGCTTCATCAGGGTTTTAGTATCTTCAAGGCTGGAGATTTCACAATTTCTGGGCAGCCTATGTTCCTTGCATAACATGAACTCCATCCACTTCCTCAGTGTCCTTCCACTGGATACCTCCAGTCTGTCAGTCTGTGGTATGGGGGATTTCAGACCTGTCCAAAGGATAAATCCCACAGCTGTCAGCACGGTTTGGAACAAACACAAGGCAATAAATCAGGCAATCATCTGTCAAGTCCTACTGCAACCTGCCTGCTCCATTTCTCAGTCTATGGCACCTGCAAAGTATTGTACAACAGTACCACACAGTCCTTCAGGCTCCTATACCTCTGTCCTCTGTGGTATGTGGAGAAGAATGATGGGGAAGATACAATGGGGAAGAAAGCCCAGGACATTTTCTATCAGCTTGTAATGCAAAACGGTAGCAAGACACATCCTGTGATGTACAAGAGTCTGATGCTAGAGAGGGGCTGTTGCCTTCTGCCACCACAGTGCCCAACACTGGCATGGCCCTGCTTGAACACTGGTGCAGTTTTATGTAGCTGCCCCAGAACAGGGCCAAACCATCCAACAGAATCAGGGAATATTTATGTTCGCATAGAAAGCTCCAGGTGTCTGAGAGAACAAGGAACTGCCCTCTGCCCTGTTCACCTCTCCACTCTACAGATGTTCAGCACCAGTGGGTCAAAAAGGGTCCAGAGGTCAAAACTCCTGCAGGTACTGTTTTTCTTTGCCACAGTGCAGGCTTAGGCTCACACCAAAGAAGAGTGCAGAAGAACCCTCCAGCCCCCCTTCCCTGCTGTGGCCCCGCACACATGGGGCGTAGCTCCTATGGTCACGCGCTGTGAGCTGACAACTGCATCTGGGCAGACCTGACTGTACAGCTGAGGCTTATTCCAGCTAATACAGGCATCTTTTCAAGTAATCCCGCTTAATTAGCTACTTTTCTAGAGCCCCAGCATATAATGAGTGAAATCCATTAGTCATCTGACAGTTGTAGTTATTCTGCATGTCAAGTCCTATCTCTTCATTTGTGTATCCAGACTGTTATGGCAAGCTGGTGTGCTAGTTGTGCCCCTCCACCTACTCAGTGCTAATTTAAGGATCGTTATTTTTGGCTCGCAGTGATTGTGTGCATAAAAAGTTCAGTTTCCTCCAAAAGATTTTAAAAGGATGCAGAACATAGAACTGAGCAGAAAATTCCGCTTGCCTAACACCGGCAAACCTTGTTTTCAGGTAATACAGTAGAAATAAAGCAACTTCCTATGAAGGTTCTGTCTGATTTTATGAATGATTGAGTTGCAAAATACTGACATTTTTGACAAGGGCACGCAGGAGTAGCTACTTGGCAATTCACAGTGAACAGAGTATAACTTCTTGCAAGGACAGTAATTCCGTGACTGAAAATACAAAATAGCATCTCCTTATCCAAAAAATTTTAAAAAGTATGGATAAGAAAAGCTCAAAAGCAAAGCTGTGTCTCTACTCCATACATTCCTTGTCCATTTGTAAAATTCATTATCTGTAAATGAAGCATTTGGCTTTTTCTCTTTGTAATGCATTTTTTGTTATTTCTCCACTACATGAAAGAATGTTTGTATTCCTGAGCAGTGCACTCATGTACCTGAATGGCAGGAATGGCAGAGGACATTTCAAGCTGAAAAATTGAAAAGGGAGGGTTAACAAAAAAAACCCAAAAAAAACACCCTCAAACCAAACAGTGAAATTGTTCTTTGAAAAGTAGTTGTAGACTTTTATCATTAAATCCTTTCAAGGACTTGCTGTTGCATGTGTGTAAGCTGACATTTCATGTCCTGCATTCAGTTAATAGGAGGATTGCTTACTGCCAAAGTCCTAAGCAGGCCATCAAAACTGGACTGAATTAGGACTCATTCTGTACTGGTGAACATCATGCCTTCCACTTATTTTCCTGTCAGTTTTGTCCATAGCTTAGAGAAAATGTCCATCGCAGCCCAGAAGTTGTTGTCTTCTTTTTATCTTTATAAACATGGACAACAATGTAATAATGGCAGTTTCTTTCTGACTTTTACTTAAAAGTAACACAGTTTGGTTCCAGGAACTTGAACTCCAGGCACAGAACGTTACTATCCCTGCTTGCTGTCCTCTTTAGCAAGAACAGTCTGCTTCCATGAGTGCAAAATATCAATTAGCCCTTACAGTCCCTTGGAGAAGTTTTCCCAGTTCTTTGCATGCCTCAAAAATTATAATAACATCCCTGTTCTTTTCAGCTGGTATTAGAATGATTTTCAGGTTGCAGCAAGGTTTATAGTAGGATCACATTCTTACACATCTAGGATTATGTAAAAGAGAAGATGCATTTGGTAAATTTCTGTCCACCCTAGCCTCTCTTTTGAAAAATACTGTCACCTCTGCTAACTGCTGGTTGCAAGTGAAGTAGTATTTAAAATCAGAGTACTTTGGATAAAGGCTAAAACTGAGCTTTCCCTGGGTAACGACTTCTCCAGACAACCTGTTCCAGTGTCTCACCACACACACAGTGAAAAATTTCTTCCTTAAATCTCATCTAAATCTACCCTCTTTCAGCTTAAAATCATTATCCGGCAAACTATCACTAAATGCCCTCGCAAAAAGTCCCTCTCCAGCCTTCTCATAAGCCTTCTTTAGGTACCAGAAAGCTGCTAGAAGGTCTTCCTAGAGCCTTCCTTTCTCCAGGCTGACCAATCTCAACTCTCTCAGCCTGTATCCAGCCCTCTGATTATCTTTGCACCCATTCTCTAGGCTCACTCCAACATGTCTGTGTCATTCTCATGCTGTGGACTGAACACAGTACTCCTGGTGAGGTCTCACAAGAGCAGAGCAGAGTGGCAGAAATACCTTCTTCAACCCGCTGGCCACACTTCTTTTGATGCAGCCCAGGATACAGTTGCCATTTTGAACTTCATAAGGTTCACACAAGTTCACGTCTCAAGCCTGTCAAGGCCCCTGTGAATGGCATCCCTTCTCTCCAGCATGTTGACTCCACCACATGGCTTGGTCTCATCAGCAAACTTTCCAAGGGTCTACTCAATCCCACTGTCCATGCTGCCAATGAAGACATTACAAAATGCCAGTCCCAATACTGACCCCTGAGGAATGCCACCCATCACTGGTGTCGGCCCATTAACCGTCCAGCCAACTCCATACACAATGAGTAGTTCATCCATCAAATCTGTGTCTCTGCAACTTAGAGACGATGTCCTGCAGGACAGTGTCTAATGCTTTACACAATTCCAGGTAAATTACATCAGTTGTTCTTCCATTATGCACCAACGCTGTAAGCTCATTGTAGAAGGCCACCATATTTGTCAGGCATGACTTGCCTTTAGTAAAACCACACCAGCTGCCACTAATCACCTTACTTTCTGTGTGCACTAACACAGTTTCCAGGAGGATCTGCTCCATGACCTTGCCAACCACATACATGAAACTGACTGGCCTGTAGCTCCTCACTCTTCCTTTCTTCCCCTTTTAAAAATGGGAGTTATGTTTCCCTTTGTCCAGTCAGTGGGAACTTCACTGGACGGACACAGCTTCTCAAATATGGTAGATAATGTCCTAGCCACTTAATTCACCAGTTCCTGCAGAACCTGTGGATGCATGTCCTCAGGTCCCACAGACTTGGGCAGCTTCAGGTTCCTTAGATGGTCTCAAAACTCATTTTCTCTTACAGTAGACAAGCTCTTCATTCTCCCAGTCCCTCCTTTTGCCTTCTGTGACTTGGCTGGTGTGGCTGGAGCACTTTCCAGTGAAGACTCAGGCAAAAGTATTGTTCAGTAACGCAGACTTCTTCCCTTGCTTTTATCACTGACATACCTATAGAAGTTTTTCCTGTTGTTGAGGTCCCTGGATAGATTTAATTCTGTCAGGACTTTGGCTTTCTTAATTTCATCCTTGTTTGCTCAGACAATTTATCTGTATTCCTCCCAAGCTACCTGTGCTTGCTTCCACCCTCTGTAGGCCTCATTTTTGTGTTTAACTTTGTCCAGGAGCTCCTTGTTCATCTGTGTGGGCCTCCTGCATTTTTGTTTTATTTCCTTTTTGTTGTGATGCATTGCTCCTGAGCTTGGAGGAGGAGATCCTTGAATATTAGCCAGCTTTCTTGGGCCACTCTTCCCTCCAGAACTTTATCCATTACTACTCTACCAAGCAGGTCTCTAAAGAAGCTAAATTTCTCATGAAGTCCAGGGTTGTGAGCTTGCTGTGCACTCTCCTTGGTGCCCTAAGGATCTTTGACTCCATCATTTCATGGTCACTACAGACAAGGCTGCCCCTGAGCTTCATACTCCCCCATCAGCCCTTCCTTTTTGGTGAAAATAAAGTTCAGTATAGCATCTCTCCTCCTTGGTTCTTCTATCAGTTGGTGAAGGAAGCTGACATCAGCACATTCCAGAAACCTTCTGGATTGCTTATGTCCTGCTGTGTTATCCCTCCAACAGATGTTAGGGTGGTTGAAGTTCCCCATTGTGAATGACAGGCTGCTCTGATCTGTTTATAGACAGCCTCATCCACTCAATCTTCCTGACCAGGTGGCATGTAGCAGTCCTCCACTAGAATGTCACCTTTCCCTTCCCTGCCTTTAATCCTGACCCATAAGCTCTCAGTCAACTATTCATGCATCCCCAGGCGAAGATGCATGCACTCCAGCTGATCACCAACATAGAGGTGACACCCTCTCTTTGTCTCCCCTGCCTGTCCTTCTGAAAGAGCCTGTACCCTTCTGTTCCAACACTCAAGTCAGAGGAACCATCCCATCATGTCTTCACAATGCCATTAAGATTATAGCCCTGCAGGTATGCACAGGACTCTAACGCCTCTTGTTTGTTCCCCATGCTACATGCATTTGCATAGAGAGATTTAAGATGGGCCCCAGATGATGCTGAGTTACTGATTGGAATTCCTTTGTGCTGCTCTCCACGTGCTCTTCTGCTGTTCTCTGATCTCCCTCCAGGTTCTGGGCGTCAGTTGCTGACACTGATACCAAACTGGTGGAATGGGATGGATTGAGGTTCCCCTTCCCCCAGCAACTTTAGTTTAAAGCCCTCTTCACCACCTTGGTAAGCTTATGATCGAAGATGCTCTTTCTCTTTTCTGACAGATGGACTCCACCAGCCCTCAGTAGGCCAGGATTCTGCTGATCAGTGATGTCAATTTATGGATAGTGAATGCATTAGTGAAAAGGCTCTGTGAGAATGGACCACTACCGAAAATATTTGTCTCATGTTGGATCAGGTTAACACATATAAGCCTAAGCAAAATCTGTGTTACTGCATTAACCTTTCATTGCTGTAAACCTGGCATCAGACCTAATGTAGGTCACAGACAGAAAATAATTTACTGTCCTTAACTAAATCCCAAAGGGGACATTTGCCCTTGCGACCACCTCACTACAAGCCCAGCAGGCTTTGGTCTGGCTTTTGCCTTTGTGAAACGAACCACAGGGAACTCAAAAATGATGACAGAGGAGAGGACAAGGTTGACACACTTTGTGGCAGCATTTTCCTCTTCTATCCTTCCATCTGCAAATACACTAACACACAGGTGTGGGAAAACACTAGCAAGAGACTAGTGTGTTGAGTGCATGAGTGACAATTTCATAAGGAGCATCAGTGCTGTCTGAAATGCCCAGGATGGACATAACAAAATTTTTGAAAGGCAGATGCAAGAGGAGTGCCTACATGAAAGATACCCCTTATAAAAAGCAGAACAAGAGAGAGCCTACCAGATATGGTGGGCTCTGCCACCAGGAGACACAGGCTGAGAGCACAGTGGTTAGCCAGTCTCACTTCTCATGGAATGCAGCTTGATACTAAATCTAAGCTGATCTTGACAGCAAATGACAATGCAAAGGGACAGATTAGTTTCACTTCCTCACCACTCAGTTGCACAGTTTGACCCTGCTATGAGCAAGCTTGGTCACCCTAAAACTAACTTTCCAAAACCAAGACATCATCTTTGTCTTGGTGTATCTCCCCACATAGGCTGAAAGGATGGACAGTTGGGTGCTGATAGAAGCAAAACTGAAAGGAGAACCTTCCTACATTATTTCTTCAAGGGCAGTGGCACACTGGTGTGTGTGTGTGTGTGTAAGTATGTGCTCCATCCATAACTGCCTTAATCACTGGGGATGTGCAATGGCAAGCTTTGCATCTGGAGCCCTGCAGTGATACTTGTTACAGGGAGGCCTAGGAAAGAGCTCAGCTAAGTAATTCAGGAGAGGCATTGATGTTGTGCAGAGATGATGTCTAAAAAGTACCTGTACAAACAATAAGAATGCATTTTTTAAAAATAAATTTTACCTTGAAAATGCTGTTACTCAGTTTGTAAGCCTGTGGGCTCCTACAGATGGAACTTTCAATGCATCTGATGGCTTGCTTTGCAGCATCATCTGGTGGTAGCAGCAGGGAAAAATAACCTCTCCAGCACCTCTCATTTCTATATCCTCCATTAATGTAGTGCCCCATGACCTCCCTGCCTCTTTTTCTTATCCCTACTACTCTTTCTCCTCTAAGTAAGTTATTCCTCTTAGAATACTTGGTTCAGGTGACCCTGAAAGATGGCTGGTCCCACAGCTCACAAATGTCACAGTCCTCACTGAAGGCAGTAACCACACTCTTACTACATGAACAGCTGAATGTCGGAGAACAGAGGAATTAACATTGGCTTATGCTACAGAGATGAATTTTCCCTTACAGCCTGAGCAGTGTCTCACCATTGCCTCCCAACATGAGGAGAGGGGCAGTTCCTGCAGGCCTGCTGCTCCTGTGCCAGCATGGTGAAGGGCAAGGAAGAAGCAACCACCACGCAGAGTCAGAGCAGCACCTTAGTGGAGCACAAACCCCTGAGGGAGAAAGAGCACAGTTTTAAGTTCCCCACAGAGCACAGAGAGCTTGGGACTGAGATGCAATCTGTTGACTGTGTTGCCATCAGTTGGATTTCTTGCAGTAGGTGAGCACCACCACGTTTGTCTTCATCTGGTGAACTTTAGACACTAATAACCATGGGCATGCTGCAGGTCTGGCTATGGCATCGTGCCCTCTTACATGCTCAGGTGGCTTGCTGTGCCGAGGTCTAGACTGCTGTGCACCTGGCCTTGTTACCTTCCCTGGGTGGACTTGGGAAAAGCTGAGCATGCCTCAGTCTTGGCTGTCCAGAGAGAATTTTGAACCAGCACGCTACCTAGCCCTTGTGTCACAGCAGCAGGACACACCTGCAGGGAGTGTTCAGCACAGCTCTACTCAACTTGTATTCCTATTTACTAAAGATGACTCTGAGCAGCGTGGAGATCTGCAGGAACACACTCCCAGAAATAGTCTTATGTGCACAGTTTTGTAGTTCATTGGACTTGCCTGTTGGTCTGTCTCCTGAAAAGTCTACCTGAGGAAACTTGTAGCCTGTAGAATGACAGGGGAAAGGTGCAAGTGACCCCACTGCTCAAAGATAAGCAGGCTGCAGCAAGTCTCACCCAAACCTTCAAGTCTTCTGTCCCCAGTGGTGTCAAATCAGTTTGCCTTTTTTTAGACAAACTTACATCAGAAGCATATTTATGGAGAATTAATCATACTTCACCCCATAATGTGTCAGGATTGTGAAACAGAGAAGCACAAAGCTGCTTATGAAAGGATGGGGAGAGACTGCTCCAGCCATCCCTGTCTAAATCATTAGTCTAGAGCTTTTCTTCTTCAAATATTAATGTTTTCCTGATTACTTGGTCCTTACAAAAAAAAAGTGATTCTGCCTGCAGACTCTTTGAGTAATTAATTTAAAATACTAAAAAGAGAAAAATGAACTTCCACTTAACAGTTAGAGCATGGCCTGCCCATGTCATCCTTGCCCTGAGGGTAGAAAGCAATGGGAAGGATTCCCAGCATCCTAGTCCTTTGGAGGTGGCAGCATGGAGAGCAAAAACAGTGGTCAGAGTTGCTACAGACCATCTTCCATGCATGTGTAGGTGTGGAGTGGGGAAGGAAGGAATTGTAAGGGAGTGGAGGGTAAGAGGGGACACCTCAAAACACTTTCCCTCAATTTACCCAACTATTTAGGCCACTCAGCATCACTGACTCTGTAGGTGGCAATTATGGGGTCACTGCCTTTCCCCAAAATAAATCAAGCAGACAGTGCAAACCTCTGTCATCCCTACTCCTGCTATCCATGGTGCCACAATTCAGGTGTAATCCTCTTTTCTTTTTTTCATGGCACTTCCCAAGGTCAACCAAGAACCTGGATTCACTTACTGTAATGGAAGACACAGCTTAACAAATGGTTTTGTAGATCAGCAACTGCAAGCTTTGAGCAGCTGGCCCAGCCATTTGCATCTGCAGTCCCTTAGGAAGAACATTGTCTTGAAAGGATTTGAGGTACGGTTAAGATGTGCTGGAAGGCGGAGGATGAGGTGTCAGAAGAGACAATTCCTTCCACGTGTGTCCCACCAAAACTGCTGACTCTTGACCACTACGACCACTGTAGGAAAGCACCAGGTTTGTTCTCTGTTGCAAACTCAGCTTTGAACAAGCAGTAGCAGGAGAAGAGATGGGTTTTACAGGCTCTTACTCTGGAGCAGAGGCTTTGACTTGTGCCATGTCTCAGTGGCAGGAGGGTCCACTGCAAGCAATGCATGGGTGGCTCCAGCCCTAGAAGGAAGGAAGGTGTCAAAGCCTTCACTCTCTCCTCTGGCTATGCTTGCAGTGCTGGCTGGAAGAAGAGCAAGGACCAGTTTTCAGTTTAGCAGCTAAAGAGTGTCTCTCCTGTGCACAGCTATGACCTATCCTGCTGTGTTGGCAGATGTATCTTGGAGTGGGTAACAAAAATGGTCACCAGTATTGGTGGTAGAATCCTCGCCTGCCATGCAGGAGGCTGGGGTTGGATCCCAGCCAATGCAGTTGATCTTTAGATCATGCTTACCCCTAAGACAGAGTTGATCCACTGGGGGCTTCAGAGGCAGGAAGGAAATGCCACAGAGTATCTCAATGGAGTCACCATTTCGGAGTAGTTGAGGTGAAGATCTTGGAAAGCAACAATGTTAAGGGCTGCTGGAAAAGGTCAAAAGCCAAGATGAAGACAAGCAGAGGACTTTCCTGGTGATGGCAGGGAGGGAATTGTGCACACAGCCGCAGGCAGTACCCAGCAGCGCAAGGAGCTGACTCAGCAAGTAATGGGGCTGTGCCTACATGAACAGGCATGGCACTCTGTAAGGCCATGAAGTGAATCCCAGCCCAACCCTCAGGCAGAAGGGTTGAGTACTAGATGGCAAGCAAGCAAGTTCTGGTAGGACCAAGCCTTCCACCCAGGCAGAGCTACCAAAGATAGAAACTGTGCAGACTTGGAGCTGTGGAGAGGCCTCAACCAAGATGGGGGCAAATTTACCTGCAGAAGGTGTGTTCAGGTAGAAGACCTCCTGCATGGCTGAGCTGCAGGAAGACAGTCAGAAAGGTTGTGTAGTATAAGAGAGGTGGAAATGAAGATAGATGTTTGGATTCAAGTGCAATCTGTACTGAATCCACAGTCTGTGGCCAAACAGCCCCAAACTCCCCCATCAGCACAACCAGAAAGAGGGAAAGCTAAGGGTGAGGAATGACAAATTGCAAGAAACTAGAACTATTGGGAGGAAGAAACCTCCATCAAAGTCCAGGGTGACCCTGCAGTACCAATTCAGTGCTCTGCAGGCAGAGGACAAGGAATCTGCATCTGGTAGGTCCACAGACCCAAGCAAGATCACCAGAGCTGTTGTATAACTACTTCAGCCACAAAGAAAAAAGCGAAGGGTGACAGTAGTGGGTGACGCTGATGACTGGCACAGAGGCACCCATTTGTCACCCCAACATGCAAGCTAGAGGTGTGTGTCTTACTGGGGGCTTGCATCAGGTAAGTAACAGAGAGGCTGCCTGACCTTGTACATCACACTGACTATTGTCCTCTGCTGATGTTTCATATGGCAGCAACAACACAGCAGGGAACAACCCAAAAGGCATCAAGAGGGACTAGAAGGCACTGGCAGTGGCAGTGAAGGATTCAGGAGCACAGCCAGCCTTCTGATCAGTCCTTGAAAGGGCTGACAGAATAGGGAAAATCAATAAATAGTTGAGGGCTTTGGCGACCTAAGCCACAAAATTTACTTAGAGAAACCTGATCTGGGGGCCGACGGTGTTCATCTTTCAGAGAAGAGGAAGAACATCTTTGGACAGAAGCTTTCCAATCTAGTGAGGAGGGCTTTAAACTAGAGTTGCTGCGGGAAGGGGCAATCAATCCATCCCACATCAAAACAAATGACCCTACTAAGCACCCTGGGCCTGAAGCTGGACAGCAGGCTGTGAAGAGAGGACCTGAAGAGCAGGATAAGGGAACCCCAGTCAGTAAAACAGCTTCAATGAAACCCTGACTTAAATGCCTGTACACTAACACACTGAGCATGGGAAACAAGCAAGGAGAGCTACAGACATGTGCATGCCTGCAGGGCTATGATGTCATTGGCATTACTGAAACATGGTGGGATGGCTTCCATGACTGGAGTGTGAGATGAGACAGGCAGAAGCTCTTTAGGAAAGACAGGCAGGGAGGAGAGGGTAGGGTGTGGCATTCTACATTAAAGACCAACTGGAGTCCATGGAGCTCCACCTAGGGAGAGAAGAAGAGGTGACAGAAGGTTTGTGGATGAGGATTCAAAGGACAGCAAAGGAAAGTGACATCATAGTGGAGGTCTGCTACAGGTCACCTGACCAAGAAGACTGAGTAGTTGAGACCTACATGAAGGCTGGGGAAGGACTGTTTAGAAGGGCTTGTGGCAATAGAACAAGGGGCAATGGCTTTAAACTGGGCCAGGATAGATTTAGGTTGAGCATGAGGAAGAAGTTATTTAAAATGAAATTGATAAAATACTGGAAGAGGCTATGCAGGGATGTTGTTGAGGCCTTGTCCCTGGACACATGCAAGATCAGACTCGATGTGGCCCTGAGCAGCACGATCTATTTGGAGGTGTCCCTGCTCACTGCACAGGGCGTCAAACAAGGTGACCACTGAGGGCCCCTTCCAACCCAATGCAATCCGTGAATCTCTGAAAACGTTGACCTAATAATTACTCAGTGCATATAATTAAGAATCCAGCACTTGAATTTACTCCCTGCTCCTCCCATAATCAGCAAGTGCAGGCATGACTTCAACCTTCTTGAGGAGCTAGGGACAGAAGTGCTCCCCTCCAAGCCGGAATATGTGCTGTAAGATCTGAGGGGGAAAGCAGAAAACAGTCAAAACTAGGCTCCAAGTTAGCTTCTCTGGAGATGTGTCCTCCAGGACAATTTTAAACAACCATGTACCTTTTGTGAGTACTTTATTTTTACTTTTTTTTCTGCTTGGCCTCTAAAGCTCTGAGAAGCTTTGATGTAGGCAATTTGCCAGCACAGTCTTGGCTAGCTCAAGAGTTCAGAACTGTCTGAGCTGAGAGCATATCCATCAATCTTGCCCTCACCTGCTGTGATGGATGTTAGATCCCATAGCTTAGAGGGGACCAGGGGGTGTAAGGTGTTGCTGAACGCTTGTGCCTATTGATTTGTGTTTATTAGTTCCATTACATCTATTTACACAAGCACTTTTGCTGTCCTCCCATAACTCAACCCTGTCAGGCTGATGAAGGTAATAAGTCACTCAACCCTCTGATTCCAGCAAATGGCCTCTCCACGGTGGGCATTTGTTTTCTGCCTACAGTCAAACTACAGCCTGCGTCTGTGCTGTGAGCAGGGGAAACAAAATGGCTCTGTTCCAAGCACAGTATGTATGACCAGCCATAGGCACTGCTTTTGCAGGGTTTGACTGAGCAAGAGGAGAGGAAAAAGCCTTGGAGGCTTCTCATGGATTTCAGCTGCTGCAATGTTAAGTGGGTGCAAGAGCACTACCAGCCTTACTAAATCCTTTTATGGGATTAGCTCATCTGTGTCCTTGGCATTTTCCTTTCATTTTTGAGGCAGGGTGGATTGTTTAGTGGTCTGTATAATCAAGAAATGGTATGTTAGAGGAGCCAGGTGTTGCCTAAATTGGTATGCCCATCTCATTTCTGTTACATTAGGTTGTTAGATTCCTCACTTCTCTCTGTCCTGGCAAGGTCCTTCATGTTGCCAAAGGGCAAGAGATCACATCCTGCCATTTCTGTTGATGGTAAGTGGATATTGCAGTATTAGACAACACACAAAGTATCTCTGTGCCATCTGCTGCACTGGATGGGGAGTCTTTGCAGCCTGTTTTTACTCAGTTCGGTGTAAGATGCCATTTAAAGATCTCCACATCCCTAGCAGGCTTAGAGCAATCATTTGTATGAATGTAAAGGCTTTCCGACCTCTTTTCAGGCTAGAGAGTTCAACCCTCATGATACAGATTCTCCCAGAAAACTATCAGCAATCCTCTGCAACCACTGTAGGATAAGGAAGGAGATATTTTCCCCCCACAGATGAGATTTCCCCACACAGCCAAAGATTCATAAAAGTTTTCAAATTACAAACCTACTTTTAAAAGGGTAAATTTATTTTTGTTGAAGTGATAAGCTTACATCATTTATTCCCTTTGCTTCATCAGACCTATTACCCACAAATATTAATGTTACAAAGCATATACAACAGACTATTAGGTTTTAGCCAAGTCCTGACTTTGCTGGAGGGTCTGAAGCTGGAATCTCTATAAAACAGGATTACTTATAAAGCATACTGGCTGGTCAAAGACATGTACTAGAAGGAAGGCAATAAGGAACCTATCACAACAGTCCTTGTTTAATAGAGCAAGGAGCATCTCGGAATATCCCTTTTAGCTCTTATTTTAATTGAAATAGACAGATCTATGCACCAACAGGGAATTAAGCACTGCTTGTAAAACCCTGCCTGGCTCAACTGGGCTTTGGTTTCTCACAACCACTAGATCTGAATGCCTGGCAGACAGAGGGAGAGGTTCCCCAAAGAGAACTTTCTCTGAAGGGCCTGACTTCTCCCCTTTTACTCTGCTCCCGTCAGACCCCACCTGCAGTACTGTGTGCAGTTCTGGAGCCCCCAGCACAAGAAGGACATGGAACTGTTGGAGAGAGTCCAGAGGAGAGCCACGAAGATGATCAGAGGGCTGCAGCACCTCTGCTATGAGGACAGGCTGAGGGAGTTGGGACTCTTCAGCCTGGAGAACAGAAGGCTTTGAGGAGACCTTACAGCAACCTTCCAGTATCTGAAGGGGGCCTAGAGGAAGGCTGGAGAGGGACTTGTAATGGTCTCGTAATGACAGGACGAGGGGGAATGGGTTCAAATTGGTGGAGGGGAGATTTGAACAGGATGTTAGGAAGTTCTCCACAGTGAGGGTGGTGAGGCACTGGAACAGGTTGCCCAAGGAGGTTGTGGCTGCTCCCTCCCTGGATGTGTTCAAGGCCAGGCTGGATGAGGTCTTGAGCAACCTGATCTAGTGGGAGGTGTCCCTGCCTATGGCAGGGGTTTGGAACTGGATGATCTTTGAGGTCTCTTCCAACCTAAACCATTCTATGACTTCCCAGGGCCTAACACCAGCAGCTTACACACTGTCGGTTCAAGTAAGCAGGGCTCACCTAAACCCAACACTGCTAAAAATTAAGTGCCCCAAACAGGAATGAGACAGGCTGCATAAAGTCAGTGGCCATCTCAGACAAGCTGGTGGTTGGTCTGCTGGTTTATGGGGCACAGCTTTGTGTTTCATAAAGAGTGATGAAGAGAGAAGGCAGGGAGAGGTGCGCATATGTATAAAATAACCAACATGCCTGCTTAACTTACTTATTTTTCTGTCTATTACAAATTTCCCAGCAAATGAAGGGTAGTACTGTGGAAGGTAGAGTCTGTCAAAAGAAACCTGGACCGCTAACGCCATCCAGTGGTGGGCACGCACTACCACACCTGCCGTTGCTAATAAAACCTTGAACTAACTGAACAAACAACTCCAAACTCTTCCCCCTGTGTTGTTTACAACCATTCACACAGTTTTGGTTTTTGGTTTTTTTTTTTGCATTTGGGACCATCAGAGCCCAAGTTTATACTGAAAAAGGGTAAGAAACCATACGTGCTTGTTTTAAGCAATTCTTCTTTTCACACTACTGTTTTCTTTAGTAAGTATCATCCAGAGCATGGTCTCTGTGAGGTAATCCCCATAGATGTTGTACATGCTGCTGAGTTTGTATCTGATCTCTCTTCGTGTACCTGATGCAATAAGCTGTCCTGCCCTTTACAGTGAACCACTTCAGCCAAGAGCCATGGGTGAAATACATTTAAGTAAATTTAGGGTACAGAGCACACCTGACTGTTTTATTTGTTTCTGTGATGGCACATTACACAGTCACACATTGGTGCCCCTACATAGTTCATGGAGCCCCCATGAAACAGCTAGGTGCAACAGGAACACTCAGTGCCAGCTGGCAGGAGCTGTAGTTGCAATGGCTTCTTCTGGAGAGATTAGCCCAGCACCTACTGCTACATCATCAAACAAAACAAAGCAAAACAACAAAACAGACAAACAAAATACCAAAATAACAACAAACAAAACCCAAAACAAACAAACAAATAAAAACAAACAAACAAAGAAACAAAACCACAACAAAACTAAAATTAGCTAACAGCCACCACAGTCAAATCACAGTCATCTGCATCGTGTTCTGTTCTGGTCCTCTCCTGTGTCTGCTGAGTAAGAGCAGGCAGAGCTGCAGGTTGACTAAACTTGAACAGAACATGTTCCTGCATCTGCTCAAGCATCTGTGTGGGAGACTTGCAGTGCACTCCTAACAGAGTCCTAGAGGTGTCCTCTGCTTTCACAGAGAGGAAAGGAAATGGAAAGGTGGGCCCCTGTGGGGAATTCTCCTTCTGTCTGAAAACAGAAGAAATGTTTTCTTTTTTTATGAAGGAGTCCAGCCTAGGCTGCCTGGACAGACAGGCTGCTGCCTGATCTCATAGGCACAGAGGAGGAGCTGCATATGCAGAGCTGGTGAGGTGAAAGCAATGAGAAAACTTTAAAGAAGCAAAGTAGTGGCTTAAAAGAAAGAGGAGCTGAGGGTCCCAGAGTCAAACCAAAGCAGGGACAGTATCTGGAGAAACAGGGGGAATGTCTCACTGACTGGCACAGAGGTAATCATTCTGTGACAGGAACTCTTGTGAGCTAAGGCTAAGGTCTACACGTGGCTCTGAACAGGTAGGCCAACGGCTCCTTTGCTATTCCCAGGCATATATCATGTCCTGATCACCCAAATAATGTCTTCTGTGCTAGCAACAAACCAGAGGTACCACCTAGGGGCCCTCAGAGAACTTGAAAACTCTGCTTAAGTGCTGCCTCCATCACAAAGGTAAGTCATAACCAAGATCACAACTGAGATGTTGATCAGAAATATGAGGGCATTGTGCACATAGGTGACGCAGCTGATGTGGCTGCACGTGAACTGCCTCTCCTACAAGTTCCCACGGCATAGCTGAGAAAACTCACTACAGTGGCAATGACTGCTCCTCCCTCAGATGGCAGGGTGAAGACAAATGTCCCCACAGTGACCCAGGAATAGCTGCTGCAATTGCTGTTTCTCCAGAATAGAGTTGTGATGCTGTCGATGTCACAAAACCCCAGCAGCTCCAGTGGAAACTAGGCAGCAGGTGGCTTTGCATACCACCCAATGGCAGTGGCTTCAAGCTGCTCACCACCTCTGAGCTGCAGTAAACCCAGTCAGTGGGTGTTAGGTACTGTCAGAAAGCAGCACTGCCAGAGGGCAATGCCCACCCATTGCCAAAATGAGAGAGGGACCCAGAGACAATGAAAATTGAACATCCAGAGGTAGTCCCACAGAAGCAGCCTTCCACATCCTGAAGTAAACACTCTTGGTCACTACTCTTCTCAGGATAGCAGGATCCTACAAAGAGAGCCTCTGAGCCTCTGGTGCATGTCCAGATCCCAAAGTTGTGTCTGGCACTCACTGGTGGCAGCTGAGACTCGCTGCAGAAAGGCAAAAGAACTACTTAGTTCAGCAGTGGGGTGCCAGCTGAGGCTGCAGTGAACATTGGTGGGTCTGGAAAGGTGTCTGACACTACGCAGCAGGACATGCATTGCATGCATCTGTGCCAAGCAGCTCCATCAACCTGCTCTGAGTGAAGGTTGCCATTGTCCCTCAGACATAATGGCACGTGGAGCTGCTTCATAACCACGTAATGCCAGAGTGATCCCATTTAGAAAATCCTTGCTATTAACTGTGCAAATTAGCCTGGATCATAGTGACAGAACCAGATTAAGGAATAACTATGCATGAAGCAAGGAAGTGGTGCTGCTCTCCAATAGCTGGGTGCTGTAACCTGTCTTCCTTCACTGTCATAGACAGAATGGCATAGTCAAACTGTTCGCAAGCCTGTGATGTGGTGGGCTGCATGCCAGGGACCATTAGTAGATTTAAATGACTCTTGTTCTGGAAGGGTATGAGGGTATGAAGGTATGACTGCGATGCCAGGTGCACGTGCACATTCCAAGTCCCTGGTGCCTACATGCTATGGATCGTGCCAACAAAGCTGGAGACTGTTCAATGCAGACACAAGTCTTGGTGGATGCTACAGCCTGCTCCAGGACAGCAACAAAGCTTGGCCCTAGCATAGACATACAGGAAGGCTTTTAAGAGTCCCTAGACACTTACAAGTGAATGTGGAAAGGGATTTTCTTTCTTCTGTCCACCAAAACAGTCGCAGTGCCCATATTTGCTCTGGACACATTTTATGAAGCCATTCCAGATCACACAAACCGTGAGGAGACAATGGATCCTGGCATGCACATTGGGTGCAAAGTCTGCAGGCTCTCTCCTGTGGTGCCCTTTGTCCTTTTGGCACGGCTGGAGATATCTGCTGACCTATGGAAAAAAGGGTTCCTAACAAATGCCAAGTGGTTGTATAAATATTGATCACACAGTACTGTGAAAATTGTATTACAATATCTGGCTAATACATTTTGCAGCTGTGTGCCCATTTATTAATTGCTCCTATCAAAACAGCACCCAGAAGCCACATTTCACTGACAGGTGCACAAGCCCAAGCTGTGTTCTGCTTCTTGCTCACGAAAGAACCCAGCCACTCCCCAGCCACCCACTGTCCCCAGAGAAGACACCATGTGTTTTAAATCCACATAAAAATACACCCCTGTTATTCTGGAGACCTGCCTAGGTGTATTCTGTGTGTCAGTCTTCATTTCCCAGTGCAGAAGTGGGATATTTTACCCTCTTGCATCACGTAGGTATTTCCTAATTGCTTATTAATCAGCATTTTCACTGCAGTTCTGTATTGAGTCAAGTGATTGCAATTCCAGGATTACCCAACACAGCTAAGTAAAAAAAAAAAAAGGAAGAAAGAAACAAAAAAAGAACACAAAAATATCCCCAACCCAAATAAAAATAACTTAAAAAAAAAAAAAAATCAACCAAAACCAAATCACTTCATCCTTTGGCATTCTGACACCGAAGTGTAAATGTAGTAAACATTGAAGGGTGACCACAGAACAGTTTGTGTCAGGGAGTGCGGAAGGGTATGTCCAAGAGAAACTGCATGGGGAAGTTACCTCTGGCATATACTTACATGGGTTGGAATTTGCAAAGCTGCTTACATATCAAGTGACAGGAGGAGTTTAGTTGCACCTAAAAGGATTTTACATGTAATATCCTAGGTAAAAAAACAAGAATAAGCTGGTTTGGTTTTGGGGTTTGTTGTGTTTCTTTTTCCCCATTCTATGAATTAAATCCTTATTAGCTCACTGTGTCTAACATACATATAACTTATGAAAAGGTAGAGGCT
Organism: Psilopogon haemacephalus; assembly: GCA_013396835.1. Taxonomy (NCBI): domain Eukaryota; kingdom Metazoa; phylum Chordata; class Aves; order Piciformes; family Megalaimidae; genus Psilopogon; species Psilopogon haemacephalus. The sequence continues at coordinate 859,516 of VWZI01020038.1, forward strand.
TTTTAGGACTTTATTGACCTTTCTCTCAGTTGATCTTTTAAATGTATTTTCCTATTGTATTTTTATACACACACACACACAATGTTGCAGTTGCATTCATTTAGGTTCCTATCAGTGGGCAAATAACATTCCTAAATGTATCCATATTTTTACAGTCTCTAATTTAAAAACAAACAAACAAACCCCACCAACAAACCAACAATCTTTCATATGAGCTTTTTGGACAACATTCTGTCTTTGACCATTTTCAGAGGTAATGTTTTTAGTTTTTCATGACAAAAGCTTTAATCACCAACAACATGAAGTGTGCCTTGCTCTGTAGTCTTGGTTCTGCTCCCTGGCAGAAGCAGCTTTGCTAGACACCACTGAGCACCTTCAAATGTGTGCACACCCATTTTCTTCCTTACAATGCAAATGCCTGATAAGTGCCTGGCCATGAAGCCAGAGACTTGGCAAGAGCAGCAAAGGGGTGAAGGACTCAAAGGACTTTGGTCTGCCCTACACTGGTCATGCCAACAGCAGAAACCCTAACTCCCCAGGCCTGATTTTTGTTCCAGCTGTAGCACACAACCCTGGGGTTTGCCTGCAGCTTCCTGTCCCGATCCCAGAAGCAGGAGGAGGTTTGGGGCTGAGGGATGCTGCCGTGGCCAGAGGAGAGGTGCCCATCACATCAGTGGAGTGCACACTAACACAACAGGTTTCTGTGTGTCTGCCAGTTGTGATTGTGCTTCTCTGCCTGCTGGCCAGGTTGTCAAATAAACTGCTCAAGGTGAGGAGCAGACGTCCCCAGGCTGATGGAGCAGTGCCAGTTTAAAACATGCAGGAGAATAAAGCCTCAAATTAGAGGTTTCATTACTTTAATCAAAATACTATTTTGAATTTTTTATAAACTATTCAAACTCAGTTAAAAAAAAAAAAACAAAACAACAAAAAACCCAATACTTTAAAAGCAATTTTAAAGGTTTCATCAAGGTTTTTCCACAATTCAGTCTGATTGTACTCATCACTGTACTTCAGCATCAGTTCCTATAAAAACCTAAGCAAACTGTTTTTTTCTGCAAATACCAGAGAATCCCTGGAATGGATGTGTGCATCCATCTTGTATATGGCAATGCTGCTGGTCACTGTCAGCTGCTTCGTGCTCCCAGTGTCAGCATGTTGGCATGTTTTGATGGAGAAACACCTTTGAGGCTTGCCTGTCAAGAACTCCCCATTTTCTCAGGATACTTTTTTAGCCAAAGGTCACAAGGCGTTTTGAGCAGAAACAAAGGGCTACAGCTTCTTTTGTAAGCTACTTCTGCTCTTTAAGGCAGACACAGGTAAACAATATTATATTAAACTAATATAATTCAAAGATTTCCAGTGGATTAGTGCAGTGCTAGCAGCTGCTAGGGACTAGGAACCTGGTCTGAAATCCCCCAATAGTGGGCACTGCCAGGAGCACCCTCTGCTGTGACTGCTCCTAGTCTGCTCAGGTACCTATTGCCCAGCTCCTTCAGAGTGTGCCCTCATGAAGGTGCAGGGATGAGAGGGGATGTTGAGCATCAATTTTGCACTGCTCTCACACAGCTTCTGCTGCTGCCACACATCATTCAGAAGGGGACTGGTTTGATCCACTGAATTCACTAGAAATACAGACTGGAAGAACATACACAGGCTTTGGTAGCACATTAAATATTTAAAGCCCAGCCCTTGGTGAATATTAACAAGAAAAAAACCCAAACAAATCAGTAGGCAGATCCTGAATAGCACCAGTGCCCTAGAAGAATTGTAGTAATTTGTGGCTGCAAGCCTCAAACTGGGTACAAAGGTCTTCATCAACATTTACACAACCTCTCCTTTGAGTCTCATGTTTCAGGTTAGCTCAGTTTGTGGAGCAGTGGAGGATGAGGGCCTTGCAGCAGGCAGATTAGCACAGTTTGGCTGTTAAAAGTGAATGTTATTTTTAATCTTGTATGTTCCATGTAACAGCTTTCCAGCTGACACTACTTTAATTACACAAATGCTTTGGTTTATCAGCACCACTGCCCCTTAATTGGAACAGCAGGCTTTCCACTAGGGAGCCACCATCACCAAGTTTCTACTGAAACAACACTTAACTAATTTCCACAGCACATTTAATCTTCAAAATGCTATACAAGCATAGGCTCAGTTAATTACCTCTCCCAGCATCCCTTAGTGGCAGGGAAGTGTCATTACCCCTGTGTAATGAAAGGGGAAGACTTCAGTGACACACCACATCTTGCCCAGGACAACACAAAGGCTTAGGTTTGTTTTGGTTTCTCAGCATAGGTATCTAGTGCTCTTTGTCACACTGCAGAGTGTCTTCAGGGATCCACCGGAGGCTGACAAGTAGAGAACAGCAGCTCCAGAACTCCTCTGGTAGCAAACAGAGGCCAGAGGAGGTAATCTGGAGTATCTCAGATGGTGCTAGACCCTGATGTGTAGACAGCTGAGTCCAGTGACAAAGATTCCAGCACGTAGACTGTGTGGTACCAAACAAACAGAAAAAGACCAAACAAATCTACCAGCTTCTTCCAGACCATTCAGAACACAATATTAATCTACATGTGATGCAGCACTCTCCTTACTGAGCAAGCCTGTTAAAACACATATGTATTGTGTTGTCTGTGCATTAGGTCGTTCTCAGTGTCTTCCATGATGCCACAGCACAAGGTCACACAAACATAGGAAATGTAGCATCCACCTTTCCACTGAGATGTTCTAGATGACAAGACTGTGCACCTCTCCATTACTGCACTGGGAAGCCACTGCTCATGACTCTCACATAAGAGCGGTTATTCATCTGCTGAGCTAGAAAAAAACTAGTTAAGAGCAGCCAAAGATCAGCTCCAGGATCAGGAGAACCCAATTTCACTGAGATTTTCAGTTGCTAGAGCACAAGGTTGTGAAGAGACAGTTGTCTGCTTTCCTGGATGCTGGAATTAGCATACCTGTACTTATCCCACTAGCAGCCTCCCCCTCCAAAGACACACATCCAAGGATGAAATGGGCTTACAGGAAGGATTACTATTCAAAATGCATGTGGTTTGGATTTGTTTTGTCTTTTGTTTTTCTGTTTGCTTTTCTAAGTGTAAGAGAATAAACATTAAAAATTATTATATAAATGCAGATTTGTGGACAGTGATCTTCCTAAGTAAGCCCCTACCAACACAAATGCAGGCAAGAAAGGAAGACCCACAGAACTACAGGCCAGTCAGTCTCACCTCTGTGCCCAGTAAGATCATGGACCAGATCCTCCTGAAGGCACTACTGAGACAGAAGAATAAAGAGGTGATTTGGTGCAGTCAGCATGGCTTCACCAAGGGCAGATCCTGCCTGACAAACCTGGTGGTCTTCTGTGGAAAGGTCACAACATTAATAGATGAGGGGCGAGCAACTGATGTCATTTACCTGGACCTAAGCAAAGCCTTTGACACTGTCCCACATGACATCCTGATCTCCAAACTGATGAAACATGGGTGCCTGTCAACAGCTCCATGTCCCAGTGGAGGCCAGTGACAAGTGGAGTCCCTCAGGGATCAGTCCTGAGACCAGTCTTGTTCAGCATCTTTGTGGGTGACATGGACGGAGGCATTAAGCGCACCCTCAGCAAGTTTGCTGACAACACCAAGCTGTGTGGTGCAACAGACACGCTGGAGGGAAGGGATCCATCCAGAAAGACCTGGACAGGCTGGAGAGGTGGGCACAAGCCAACCTCATGAGGTTCAACAAGACCAAGTGCAAGGTCCTGCATCTAGGTTGAGGGAATCCCAAGCACCAATATAGGCTGGGCAGTGAGAGTATCCCTGAGGAGAGGGACTTGGGGGTGCTGGTGGATGAGAAGCTCAATATGAGCTGTCAGTGTGCTTCTGCAGCCCAGAAAGTCAAGCAAATCCTGAGCTGCATCAAGAGAAGTGTGGCCAGAAGGTTGAGAGAAGTGACCCTCCCCCTCTGCACTGGTGAGACCCCACCTGGAATACTGCATACAGTTCTGGAGCCCCTATTACAAGAGGGATATGGATGTGCTGGAACATGTCCAGAGAAGCACCACAAGGATGATCAGAGGGCTGGAGCACCTCTCCCATGAGGAGAGACTGAGGGAGTTGGGGCTGTTCAGTCTGGAGAGGAGAAGGCTCCAAGGTGACCTTACTGTGGCCTTTCAGTATCTTAAGGGGGCCTACAAGAAAGCTGGGGAGGGACCTGTTAGGATGTCAGGTAGTGACAGGACTCTGATGCTTCAAGCAGCAAAATAACATACTGCTACCAAACACCCTGTTTGTCTTCTTCAGGGTGGAGTTTTTCACCTGCTGGTTAGAATTAAAAAAATAAACGAGTCAAAAGGAAGTATGTGGGAGAAAACAAAACCAAACCCTTTCCCTGGCTTCTTATGTAAGAGTTACGTGAAAGAGTACACATGTAAATTAGTACATCTGTACTTGCAAAAGAAATTAATAATGGGAAACATTCTAAATACTAAGGCCACTACCCATATAAAATTACTGATCTCCTTCTGCAGCACCATTAAAACTCTTGCATATGAGTCCTTGAAATTAATTTCTCCTTTGGCCTCCTACTGCTCATCTCTTCAACATGGTGTCTCTTAGCATGTCAGCTTTGTTGGATGCATTCTGCCTAACCTAGGCATTGGGCACTGAGTAGCTTCACAGGTACCTTCAACAGATCTCTGAAATCATTACTTCAGATAATTTCAGTTCACCTATTAAGAAGCTGACATGCTGGAGCGTGTCCAGAAAAGGGCCATGAGGATGCTCAGAGGGCTGAAGCACCTCTCCTATGAGCAGAAAGAGTTTGGGCTGTTCAGTTTGGAGAAGAGGAGGCTCCCAGGTGACCTTATTGTGGCCTTCCAGTATCTGAAGGGGGCCTACAAAAAGGCTGGGGAGGGACTTTATAGGTTATCACGGAGTGACAGGACCAGGGGGAATGGAGCAAAGCTGGAGGTGGGGAGATTCAGATTGAATGTGAGGATGAAGTTCTTCACCATGGAATTGGTGAGGCCCTGGAACGCATTGCCCAGGGGGGTAGTTGGGGCAACTTCCCTGGAGGTGTTTAAGGCCAGGCTGGATGAGGCTCTGTCCAGCCTGATCTAGGGTAGGGTGTCCCTGCACATGGCAGGGGGGTTGGAACTAGATGATCCTTGTGGTCCCTTCCAACCCTGACTGATTCTATGATTCTATGTCTGGGTCTGGTTCATAAGTTTATCCTACATTCATCTAAAGGCATGAAGATGGGCAGATTTGAAAACTTACTTCCAGGAAGAAAGGAAAGAATAAACCTGTCCAATGAACAGATTTGAAGACAGGTATGAAGATAAGAGAAAGCCGTGTAACACAGCATTCAGCACACCCCTCTTTATGAAAGGGCACAGACAAGTGGGGACAACAATATGGTAAGATAAAGATGACTGAAAGTAGAATGAGTCACTACTATCCCTCCAAGTTTACAAACTATTAAAATCAAAAAAGATTTGCCTGGAGGGCACTGGAATCTTTGCTCTTAATCTAATAAGCACTCAGAGTGCTGAGTGCTGTGCCACGAGCACAAACCTGTTTGCTCACAAGTAACTTACAGAGTCTCTTCTCTCCAGGCACATCAGGAATTAAATTCTAGGGAAACTAACTCACAGTGCCAAGATGCTTCTTAGATAGGAAGCTGCCCAGCTTTCATTCTCTCTCAGATTCTTTCCAGGATTAAGCTACAAATCTGTATCTATTTCTCAGACAAGTAGTTCCCATGTATCTAATGTGGGGTGGTTTTTTTCCCCTGCTTCTTCTTTCTCAAGCAGAGAAATACACCATGTAAGCAGACAAATCCCTGTTCGTTTCAGTCCTACCACCCGAGCCATGACCCAGGTGCCACGGCTGAGTCTAATGTGTGAAACAAACCCACCATGTTTCCAACATACAAACCACCTGGGCTTTAAGTCATTTATACCTCAGTCACATACACAGACTACCTGAAGTTCCAGCAACTGTGAAATCATTTCAAACCTCTGATTCAACACATGTATCAGCAACGCAGCAGAAAAACAAGCAATGTGAATTTGCCAAAGGAATTAATTAAATGCAATCTGTCATTCTCAAAATGCATGAAGGTTGCAGATCACTGAAGTGCAGATGTGTATGTTCCTTCCTTCAGGTGCCAACTTCCCCTCGGAGGCTAAGGTTTGTCAGTGCTATCAGCATGGAGGGAATCTGTTTTGTCATCTCTCCCCTTCTGCCTCCCTCAAAGAGTAATCTGTGGCTATACTAACATGCATTCCACTTTAAGCAGAGCTCCGAGCTGCGTATTACACGCCCAACCGTATCATGCATACATATGTACCCTGTGGGCAACCTGTATGCAAAGGTGTGTCTAAGAAAGGTCAGCAACCGAGCAATGCAGGCTTCAGGTTGTAACTTTGGTGGTTTCCGTACAAAACCTCTTCTGTGAAGGGCAGCTGGTTTGAAATACAAAGCTTCAAAGGCAGCTTCCAAACCGCATTCCCCATTTAGGTGAGAGTTCTGTATGTGACACGCTTCGGTCACAGCAATACTGGAAAGTAAGTCTCCAGGTGAGAGAAAAAGATGCAAAGATCCTGAAAGAAAAACATCTGCAGAAAAGGAAAACGACACCGCAGCAGCTCCTCCCCATGCCACTACTTGAGGGCATGACTGAAAGAAAATGCTTATGCGCGGTGAAACCATGACATTGGGCGACTGAGACTGCTTTAAAGCACACTACCTCCTTGGGGCCCAGAAGACGCCACGATGTGAAACGCAGGCGTAAATTCCCTTAAAGCTCTCGACACAGAACGCGGAGCAGGCCAAAGCACGAAGGTCTAACCCATTCTGCCCTACTTCGCAGCTTGCCCATCATCGGGCATCACTTGGCCACCAGCTAAGGCGCAGGTGCCGCGTCCCCTCCGCCGTGACGCAGCGGATCCCGCCTCACCCGCAGGGGCTCCAGCCGCCGGCGTTACATAACGCCCGCCGGCGGCGGCAGCGCCCATTGGCTCAGAAGCGGTGCCGCCGATTGGCGCGCGGCCGCCACTCCTTTCCCTCGATTGGCCGAATCCCGTATAATAACTGCGCTGTGACCCGCGAGCGCTCCGCGATTGGCCGCGGCGCTGAACGCCCGCCCTATATAGGGGCCGCGGGAGGGGCGGACTCCCAGTCCTCAGGAGGTGGTGGTGGGGATTGGTGCTGTGTGCAGCTCTTCGGCCACTGCGGGAATATGGCGACGCTGAAGGCCGTGTGCGTGATGAAAGGGGACGGCCCCGTGCAGGGCGTCATTCACTTCCAGCAGCAGGCAAGGGCCGGCGGCGGGCGCAAACCCTGTGGCTCTGCTCTTTCACCGGGGGCTTGCCCAGCCGCGGTGCTGAGTCATTATACGGGGCGGGCGGCGCGGTTCACCCTTCCCCTCCTCCCTGGCGACTGCGGAGGGCAGCGGGAGCTGCGCTGGGCGGCCTTTCTCGCCCTGGTAACGGGAGGGGCTGCGGCTGCGCCTCCGGGTGTCGTTGGGGCCCGCAGGGAGTGGCTGCCCCGGGGCTAATCTCGCCTGCTGCATCGGGACACCCCGGACGCCGTATCGCAGCCTGCGAGCTTCAGCAGCGCGAAGTGGGGCTAGCAGAGCACTGCCGGGGCCGAAGGCTTTTTATCCTACCTGAGGGCGTTCCGCCGAACTCAGTGCTGCAGGCGGCTTTAGTCTTCCTGCGGAACTTGTTTACCGCTATCCAAGCAGGACTTAACCATGGCTTAAACGGCCAGAGCCCCTTTCATAGTTACTATCTTCCGTGAAGAAGGACTTCGGCTGCCTTGTGCTTCCCAATGGAAGTACGCCATCGTTCCGAAAGCAAGCGTTGTGGTAGAGGCATTCTTCCTGCTCTGTAAGAGAGTATATTTTAGGTAGTGGCCAAATCAGTGCGAGCCTTCTGCGAAGTACTATATTGGCATATAGAACTAACCTAATGTAGTGTATGGGAAGCAAAATTTGTAGTGGAGTCTGTGCTTCCTGTCAACTGGGGAGCTTCGTTTGATACAAAACCATCTAATGCTAGTCATTTTAATGATAAATTCTTTCTGTTAAAGGGTAATGGACCAGTGAAAGTTACTGGAAAAATCAGTGGCTTGGCTGATGGAGAGCATGGTTTCCATGTCCATGAATTTGGTGACAATACAAACGGTAAGAATATCTATACCAAGTTCTTAAGCTACAGCTGTAATGTGTTTGCTTAGCTTTAAAGATATTTTAACATTGCAGCAGCAACTACTTTAAGTGGACTTTGGGTCTCATGGCTGCAAATGTTGTGTTAAAACATGTTGTAAGTAATTTCTTCCCGCTTCATTCTTGGAAGATGTTTAGATTGACGCTCAGGTTCTGACATATCAAGCACTAACTTAAAGTGTTGTGTTAAAAAGAAAGTTTTCAACTGAGCACAGTGTTCTAGAATGATTGCTCTCACTTTGTTGAACCTGTAGGTTGCTTACCTCCAGAGGATTGCTAGAACATCTAATAGGAGAGTCACTGTTCTATCATTAGTGACTTAATGTGCTCTGACTATAGGATGGTTACCTTGGTGTACTTTATAAGCAACAAGTTTAAACTGTCTGCTTGAAAAAACCCAAATAACCCCAAACCCCAGCTTCTTATGGCTGTGTTGTGTTTCAGGGTGTACCAGTGCAGGTCCTCACTTCAATCCTGAAGGCAAGCAACATGGTGGACCCAAAGATGCAGAAAGGTGAGTTTAATGTGCCTGGCCCTTGCTGGCTAGCTACTTGATGTAGCAGCCATTTAAGTGCTACTTCTTGTTTGGAAGGTCATTTACTGCACAGTGCTGGGACAATACCAGAAGAAAACTGGTAATTCCTGCAGGGTCACTTAATGGCCTAGATGATTATACAGTGATTTGTTGTACATCTTGACCGCAAGAGTATGGGTGAAATGTAGGGTTTTGGGATGTATTCTTGATTTTTGTCACAGCTTGGAGAGAAGTGAAAATAAGACTCCTGCTGAGTGAAGGCTCTTCAGGGTGTGTTTGGGTGAAGCTTCACACAGGAAGAAGGCAGATTTCACAACAAAAGATATTGTTCAGGATCTCAATTGCTTTTTAAAATCAAAAAAAGAAGAACAAATAAATAGTGCAGCATTGCCAGAGATGGAAAAGCAGGTTGCTATTTTGTCTTTGTCAGCCATTATCAAGTTTTTGGAGTTGCTGTCAGATGAGTCTAATTTTGGGCAATTTGAGCTGACCACTTTTGATCTTAGCCAGTATATGGTTCTAGATAATGCAGCTGTTCAAGCCCTCAACCTTTTTCAGAGCTCTGTGGAAAACCCTTCTTCAGGGTGTGTTTGTGTGAAGCTTTCATTTGGTCATTGTTGACCAGGTGCTGTTTCACAGCTTATTTTTAACAACTGGGACCCTAAACTGCTAGTTTTTGAGCTGTATGCAGACTTCTCATGTGACAGGTCACAATCAAGTGGAAGGTGCTGAGGCTCCATGGGAAACTGTGCCTGGGCACCATGGCTTTTGTGTTGCGTGTGTTTTGGCTGTTCCTAGACCATTAGCTTAGGTACTCCCTGGAGACTGTGCTGTGTGTCAGTACAGGGCCTGATGCTTATGCTGGTTGTCTGACTCTGTGGGAGCTGAGACCTAGCTCTTTCCCCTGGAAGCAGTTTTCATTTTCACGTTACCTTCAGGGAACCCTTGCACCTTTGAGACCTGAAGTCTGAGCAACTGGTTTAAAGAGTGTGCTGACTTGGTTTGGAGAGCGGGAGGGGGCTGTACGAATGCTGACAGTATGGTAGTGGGTTGAGCCAGGAGCAAGTTAAAAGACAGGCCAGACTCATGGTTAATGTCTGGACTAGCACTGGAACCATCCTGGCATTGTGATTAGCCTTCAAATGACCACACCAACATCCATAACTATACATCCTGTGACTGAAATTCATACCTGAGGGATCAGTTGCATGCTAGACCAAGCAAGCTGGCTTTAGCCATCTGTCTGGATGATAGAGCAACATGAAATGGTGTGCTCACAGGCTTTACTGGCAGTGAACTGCTCCAGTGCTAAAGGTTGAAATTGCATGAACCATCATGGCTTTTGTCTGTTCTGCTTTGTCAAATCCAGCTCCTGATGTAATCTACCTGCTCAGGCAGCTGTAGGATGCTATGCCCTTAGGGAGGGTGTAAGAACTAGATCATGCATCTGTCAGTGTAAGGTTGAAACAATTGGACTGAAACTTCCTGGAGCTTAAATCAGAACTTCTAAAGGGAAAATTGCCCTTGACCTGGTTTTATAGAACTTTGTTAGAAACATGAAATTGATGTCTAAGAAGCTGGTAGTAAGTGTTCAGTGAGCTGAGTTGGTCACCCTGCATGCATGGATAGTTTTAGAAGTGAGTTGGTGCTCATGGTTCTGAGTATGGATAGAAGAGTCCTGCAGAACATCGATTTGTTTTTTTTTTTTTTTTTTAGCAAACAGTTTATTTGGGTTGGATGTGTGGGGACAACATACTGGAATGAAAACTGAACTGCTAGAGGTGTAAATCTTAAAGGAGATCCTAGCAGAGATCTAGCTTGGAAAAACTGTGGTAGAGCATAATGCCAAGCGTGTGGGGAAAATGCCAAATAGACTTGAATAGTCATACCTGGTACAGGTGAGAACTTAGGCTCGTAATTGATGTAGCTACTTTTGATGTGTCACTTGACAACTGCTTTTACTAATCTTCTTTAAACCTAGAGCCTGCAGCTGCTTGTGGAATATCTGATTTGTGATAGACATTAAAGGCTCTTAAGAAGAGCTGTGGTGTTCACACTAAACCTTGTATGTGTGGGAAAGTTACTTTGCCTGGTTTGAGACTTTGAGCAGAGGGAGACCCCATCAAGAGGAGGGAATTCTTGGCTGCAAGTTCTACACCGTTGGCTTGGCTTGTTGGGGAGTGGCATTCCTTCTGCCAGAGCTGATTAGCCTGGTAGTTTGAAGTTCTAATTAACTAGGACTGAATTTTAATAATCCCTTGAACTAAAGGGCTTAAACTTGAACCCTTCCACTATTTGAACTAGTGGTGATAGAACATATGTGCTGTTTAAGGTGGAAAGAGTGCTTGACTGTAGTGTTGTCCAGATTGTCACTTGGAGCTTTCAATTCAAACAGATTTTCTATGAGTTTCTTTGCATCTCTGTGTAGGCATGTGGGAGACCTTGGCAATGTGACTGCTAAAGGAGGAGTGGCAGAAGTGGCAATAGAAGATTCGGTCATTTCTCTTAGCGGGCCGCATTGCATCATTGGACGTACCATGGTGGTAAGTGTCTTGGTGCCTACTTGGATGCTTTGAAGAAGTCTGTAGCAGCTTTGACAGTGAACGGAGACTTCTTGATCCTGGAGGCCAGTCACTGGTGTTACAGTGCAAGATTTTCAACATGGGGAGTTCTTTGAAACTGTCTGAACATCCTTTAATAGTATGGCACTTCACTGTTGTGAGATGCTTAGTTTTTTGTCTGCCTTCAAAGATGTTCCTCTTCCAGCTGAGTGATTAAAGCACCTTCTTTTGAGGAGGGAGCTGGCAGCCTGGCACAAAAGCTGTCACTGAAAGGCATGGTAATGGGCACTTCAGGACATGCTGTTCACTAGTACTAGTCTGGTAGCTGGTGGCATAACCAGCCTCAATGGGAAGGAGGGATGCAGAGCTGGAGTGGACTCAGCCACATGTGAGAGTTGTCAGTCTTGTTTTCCTTGGGACTCTGTGTGCTGAAGTCACTTTTCTTGTATATGAAACAAGAAGTAGAGGGATGTGTAGTGGATCGCTTCATGTCAAAGGCACTGTCCTGCAGTGGAGCAGTCAGCCTTGTGTGTTAAGGGTGACCTTGAATGTCAAGTCCAGGATTGCTTTTGAACTAGTCAGAACTTGGAACATGGGAGGTGTAATGACTTCCAGTCTGAACAAGTTGCTTTTAGCTGAATTTCTTTTAGACAAGTTTGAAGTGTTTCAGCCAGTATGTCAGTTTGGCATTTGGCCAAACTGAGTACAGTTACAATAGGTGCTGTTGTGCAACACCCTGCTGATAGCTGGCAGTACTGCTTGCCACTGCTGCTAGCAAGGTGAATAGGGGAAAATGTAGTAGTTATGCAATAACATGAATTAAGAAATCTTTAATTCTCTTCTAGGTCCATGAAAAATGCGATGACCTGGGTAGAGGGGGAGATAATGAGAGCAAAGTAACTGGAAATGCTGGTCCTCGTTTAGCTTGTGGTGTAATTGGGATAGCAAAGAGCTAAGTATTGCACCTCAAATGTTTAAAATGGCAGTGACAAATGGGCTGTATTTCATTGCAAATGTTGCACTTGCCCTTCCTTGTGCAAACAAAAGATTTATCACTTAATCTCATTACTACTCTGCATTCTGAGTATCACTTAAACTGGTGAAGACTGACTTAATTTTGTATGATGTATATTGCAATTAAAGTGACCCTGATGGAATCTCTCTGTAGTCTTCTGCTAAAGCATCTGTTGTAACCATTAAGTATAACTTCACTGACTGGACTCCTGTTCTTTGTGATGGAAGATGTGTAGTAGGTCACAACCTGAACTGCAGAACTTCTAGTACACAGTGTGATTTGGAGGATTAGCCTTACAGGCTTTGGCAAGACTACTCACTAAAGAGCAGTAGGGACTGTATGTATCAGGGCTTCCTCCTGGCAAAGTTGCAGCACTTGTAGGTTTGAAACCTGTGTAATAAACTTGCTGGGTAAATGTCTTGGTCTGTCTTAGATTTATTTTGATGTATCTGCTTACTTTCTTACATGAAGTAGGCCTCTACTTCGTCAAGTCAGTAGCTAACTTCCTGGACACCAATGGCATCCAAGTTGCTTCCAGACAGTCATCCTGGAGTATCTGGGACCTGAGCTTAGTCAGGATATTTACCTTGTCATGTACTCCCTTGTCATCAAATCCCATGTTCTGAGGCACCAACCTGATCTCCTCTGCATGTTACAGCCAGTGGTTTTCTCTACAGGACAATTGCTGCTTTGCAGAACTATGTTCTTGCTGTGAAGTGTAATGGGGGTATATAACACCCACATGTGGTTGCAGCTGGGGAAGCCCTAAACACTTAAGGGTTGGGCTTCATGTGTCCTTGTGCCTCATCTACACCTCTGGCTGCAGGGTTGTGCAGTGAAAGCCTGAACATGGTGAATGAAGTCAACTCCTTTATTTAGGTTATGCTGGAGTGTCTAGTGTGGAATGAGTTTTTCCTTGAAAAGGATTTACAGAGCCAGGACTTTGATATTTAATTTCATAAAGCTTTCCAGGAGTGTAATCACTGTATACTGTTACCAGTATTTGATTATATTCTTAAATACAGATTGCCCAAGTCTTTCAAGAGAGATTATTAATTTTAATGAAGACTTGTATCAACATTCCTTTTTCTTGTACAGAAGAGATATCCATGGAAGTAGTTGGTTGTAGTTCTAGACACTCAAATCCCAGTGTAGTTATGTTACAAATGGCTTTTGGTAGTATAGCAATACTCTAAAAGAACACTTCAAACTTACATTCATTGCAGGTGGCAAACAATGGTGTACACTCTCTACCCACCTGGACCTCTTCCCATCCATTAGCCTATGCTCTGCAGCAGAACAAAGATGGTAGCTGCACCTTCCAGCTCCCTTCTTAAGTCTTGGCATGACAAACACTGAACATGTGCAAATACCACCATCACCTCTTTGCATTTCAGGTTTGGAGGATGATTACATCCTCTCCACCTTACTCTCAGGGGTAACAAGTTAACTTGACAGCAGTAGGCTGAAATCTGGAAGCTCTTGCTTGCTTCCTTTTTAAGTGTCAGTGCTGAACCCCATTGCTCTGAGAACTTTCCTCCCAAGCCTGTTAAATGTCTGATGGTCCACGAGCCTAGGTGTTGAGGCTGCATTGAAGGACATGGGAGTAATGCTTGGTTTATGTACCAATCAGTGTAACTGACTGCCATAGGCTTAATAACCAAGGTGTTAAATTGCTAACACTGTGTTTATCAGTGTTGGGTGCTTGCACTGAGCTAATTAATCTTTGCCTACAGATTTCTGGTTTGTCTTTAGAGCCAGAACTGTGGTAGTTGTAGAAGGAATAGGCAGTTACACTGGTGATGCTGTAACAATGATATATCACTGGTAGGCTTATTACAAAGTCACTGCTTCAGAAGGCAGCAAGAAGTAGTTCCACAAAGGAGATCCATGGTTTTACTGGCCTTTGGTTTCAAATTCCTAGTAAGGGAAATGGAAAGACTGAGGTGGCATTTGTGTGAACAGATAAAGCCTTCTGTCTCTTTCATTCTTTTCTTCAAATATTTTAATAAAGTGTATTTGTTTTCAAAAACCCTACCTCCTCACAGAATTATGGCAATTTTTACTAAGACAAGTCTTAAACATAAGACAAATGTCTGGCTTTGTGTGAGAAAAAGTTAGTTCCACTGGCCTGGCATGAAACAAACATTAAGGACACAAATTTTAACACATGGAAGTCGAGTTCACTACAAGGTATGTAAACAGGTTTTTTTCTCTCTTTATTCTGCTATTGCAAGAACATAAAAATATATGTCCTCTCCCCAGTCCATAACTCCACAGTTCCCGCTCCCCTCCCCCCTTCCCCGAAAAATTCCTCTGCCAGAGAGCAGCTGTCAAAAAGTACTGGTGTAAGAAAACAGCTGCCCTTCACGTAAGGGATAAAAACCCAACTTTAAAAGTAGAACACACCTATACCAAGGAGAAAAAAAAATATTCAGTATGCACAGGATTCATACAAATTTTCCTCTAAGCTTCTAGAGTTAAAACAAACTTAAGTGAAGGCCTGGTGCTGGCTGAGCAACGGGGCTGCCATGTGTGAGGGCAGAACTGCCTGGGCTCTGACTGCACTGAGTGCAGCCCTCTGGCAAAAGTGTGCCCAAAGAGCCCACCACCAAGATCTAGTGCCTGCCCTCTTAAAGTCTGACAGCATTACTTGACTGATACGGAGAGGAGCTAGTCAAACTTAACACAAATCCAAAAATATGCACCCTTTGTCTGTCAGTTTGCTTAGGTACAAAGCTTGGTGGGTAAAAATTTTAAACCTACCTCTTGCAGGATTACAGGAGGTAGACATCACATCGTTAACACACACAAGGGCAGCAACCCAGATTCATGTGAAGGATCAAGAGGCAGCATTTAAAAATCATTGCACACCCTCCCCCCCGCCTCCCTTCCTTTTCCCAGCCCTGTTTAAAAAAAATAGGTTATTTTATATCATGTTTTGGTGTCTTAGATTTCTCTTTCCAAAAAGCATCAATACCAGGTACAAAAGATGCTGTAGTGGTGTGCTTCCGAGCCCACCACACACAGCAATTTTATAACATCACAAGCAGAGCAGACTTAAAGTACGTCTGAAGGTGTCCACCTCTTTAAAAAAAACAAGTTAGGGCAACGTTTACCACAGACCCAGTTGAAAGGTAGGAAGAGGAGAGGGGATGAATTAAAAAATGATTGCATTGCAAACACTAAACAGTTAACTCTTCAATTAACATTTTAAACCCACTAACTTTTATCTAGTATGGTCAAGTAGATCATTAAAATGCAGCAATCTAAAAATCAAGATAACTATTACAAATAAAAATTTGCTTCCGTGAATAACTACACAAACAGATGTATTCCTTTTAACAAGTATAAACAAAACAGTCTAATTTAGACTGTGGTACAGCATTTAACAGTTCAAACTTTTAAGATGCCGAACACTCCTTTTCCACTTCAGTGCAGTGTAGGAAGAATAGCACACGTTAAAGTTTGTTACGAAAATAGAGTTTATTAAAAACACATCCCTATTGTTTTGAGGAGCTTTCACCGTTACCTTTTCTTAAATTAAAAACAAAAAAAAAAAAAATAGAAAGCACTTCTACTTCTGATTTGTAAACTTTTTAAAGTCAAAACTTTTAAAAAGTTACAGCAAAAATGGGTAATATTTTAATCGTATCTTCAGTATGTCATGTTATGGTGTAGCTATTTTAAATAGAAGGAAAGCAATCAAATTGCTTACAACTCCCCACCAACTACTATGGGGCTGTGATATAAGCAGAAGCAAATATAATACAGCAGACTGTACAACTCTAAAGCTCTACACTCGCAACAAATGTCCCTGTCAGCTTTCAGCAAGTTCCAGTCGCTAGCGAGGAGCCTCTGCCACTGAGCCCATATCCTTGTCTGCTTGTTCCACAGATGAGGTAGCCTCGGGTGTTAACTCTTCTACAGGTTTTACACTTGTAGGTTCAGACTCTCCCGCAGCAAGTTCTGAAACAATGTCTGCGTCTTCAGTTTTGCTGCTATGAGATTCGTGGTTTTTGTCACCGTCTGCCCTGTCTGTCATCTCTGCTTTTTCCTTTCCTCGGCTTTCTTCCTTGTCTCTGCGAGACTCCCTATCTCTTGAATCTCTCTCTCTGTCTCGATGGCCACTGGACCGCCTGTTTCTGTCCTCCAAGTCTCTGTGTCTCTCCCGCTCAGGGCTTCTCCGTCCCCAGTCTCGCCTGTCACGATTACTGAGTCGGTCGTGATCCCTGTCATCGCGGTTACTGTAGCGCTCACGATCGTTTTCTACCCGATTTCCAAAAGATCTCCTTCCAAACCTTTCCTGGTCTCTGTTAGACGTGAATGTCTGCCTGTCATTTCTAAACTGCCTCCCGTCTCTGTTCTCCTCGGGTCCTCCTGGCCCGCCGCTTCCTGGCATTCCCCCAGGTCTCACAAAGTGACCTGGCGGTGGGAAGGGGGTTTTCATTCCATGGGGTGGAGGCATGCCGTAGCCCCCTGGCCCTGGTGGGGGCCCTCTGTGCATCATGTGGGGAGGCATGTGTCGCGGTGGCATCAAGGGAAACCGCTGCAGAGGTGGCGGTGGCATTCCTGGTGGCCGCTGGAGTGGTATCAAACCAGGCCGGGCACCCAAGAGGCCAGTGGATGGAGTCTGCAACCCAACAACAGGGGCTGGCGGGGGAGGCGCAACTCCTTGAGTACCTAGAACGAACAAGAATACATACAATGTAAAACCAGGGGCTGGCAGGAGCATAAAATAAGCATTTTCATAATGACAAAACATTCAGAAATTATTTAAGAGTTACACCAAAATTAGGGTGGGGCAGCAGAGCAAAGCTTCCTGTGCTAGTTTACATACAATAGAGCATCATCTTTAAACAAGTGCGTGTCATACTAGAAGTAATACTGCAATGGTAGTAACTAATCGCAGCCTAAAGGCTTCCTTCTGTGAAAAAGCCATCGCTCTTCTGCAGGTCAGAGCTCTTTGTGACCTCCAGCAGTTCTCTGTCTTGCCTCCTCAACTGACTGCTGACAAAACACCTTCCTAAGAAGTTACACTTCCTGGGCTTCTAATTAGAGACAGATCTCCTTCAGATAGCTTTCAAAACTTTCTCTTCTGTTGCAAACATCAGGAAAATTATATCTAGTTAAAATACTTGAGACTTGAAGTGGTCATTAATAAGATTTTCAACACACAGAAGAGGTGGTATGTACAGTGAGCTGTGAAGGGAGGGGTAAAGTCAGAATAGGGCTGGGGTAGGAGCCCTGAAATCAGGGACAGATAAATTCACTGTTCCAGAGAGAAGGGATACAAGCAGGTTTAATTTCTGAAAAAGAAACCTTGCAATGTAAACAAAAAGTGACTTGTGGGGTTGTTTTTTTTAAATGTACCATTTTCCATCTTTTATAGCACCTACCCAGCACCCAACTATTTGGCAGTTTTATTCCTGGACACTTTTTTTAGCATGGTCGTCACAAGAGGGAAAATAACCCTGAACTCTCAAAACATACGGTTTGAGAAAACTCAGCCCAAAGATGGTTAACATCAGCAGGATGAGGCAAAATTAACAAGGTTTACCGAGCTCCAGATGAGGACATTCCCATAAGCATGTGCCAGCTTATCTCCTGTGCCTCCTTGTTGTCTGGACTACTAATGCTGTTGTCTCATGCTCTCTGCAGCCTCTGTGCTGGATCTATCTATCTCTCTGCTCACTAGCAGTTATTTACCTGAAAACAAGCTCCCTCTCTGCGAAACCATGTGGTGTTTTTCAAACTCCCAATTCAAAATTTAACGGAATCAAAAGTTGCCAGCAGAACCAGCACAGATCCGTGCTAATCCATCCTGCATTCCTTTCTCTCTCGGGTAAGACTTATAACATTTTATTTCCACATATACTAATAAAAACTAAAGCATGTAAGTTGTCCTGATTAAACTGGGATGTGAAATAACTGGAATCATAGAATCACCTGATTGGAAAAGACCTTAAGAACATCAAGTCCAAACATAACATTTCCCTGTACACAACTGTTAGACCATGTCCCTAAACACTGAAATCATCTGAACGTCTTTTAAATGCCTCTAGGGAAGGTGACAACTTCTTTGAGCAGCTTGTTCCAGTGCTCAATGATCCTTTCAGTAAAGATTTTTTTCCTAATACCCAGACTAAACCCCCACCTAAGGCAACCTGAGGCAATTTCTTCTTGTTCTCTCACTTGCTACCTGGGAGAAGACATCAGCCCCCCTCACTAAAACCTCCTTTCAGGTAGCTGCAGAGAGCAATGAGGTCTCCCCTTAGCCTCCTCCAGCTTCTTTCTCCTCAGCTCCCTTAGCTGCTCCTCATCCTCACAACCTCTCACTAGCTTTACTGCCCTCCTCTGGACATGCTCCAGCACCTCAATGTCCTTTTGGTAGGGAGTACCTCCAATTCCAAACACGGTATTTCTAGTGTAGCCTCACAGGTGCTGAGTACACGGGTAAATACTAAAATTAAATACTTGGCAGTGTCATTGGTAGAAACTGCACTTTGACTTCAGCTGGATGAACACGGTGGAGCAAACACCCCCAATAACCTTCCCCTCAGCTACTGTAGCTTCCCTCTTCCTTTAGCATTTCTATCCCAAATGTGGCTGAGCCCTCTGAAGAACACATATTGTCCTTTCACCACGCCACTTCTTATTGCTTAAGAACATCTCTAACGGAAACCTTTTTATCGGAGTGCTCATTACATTCATATTAGAGGAGAATTATATTGTGCTGGCCTGGAGGGCTTGGGCAACAATGATGTGAATATTCTTCCAGTCCTTGGTATCATCTTACCTTCCCCTCCAAGTGGTCACTTTTAAGTCACGGCTTGACAGGCCACACTCTTTGAAATAAATGTTTCAGCATCAACAGTGCATTTTTTCATTGGATTTGTTTTCTTTTTTAATTTTAAAATGCACAGCCCTCCCCTCCACACCTCCTTCCATAGCCAGGGCTGTATGTCACCTAGTTTAAACTCCTCTCATGACTTCGCAGTACGGATCTGACAAGACAGATATATGGCTAACACCAGCTTTCAAGATTATTGTTTTGCTGAAATCTGAGGTTTTGAATATTTCTGTTGGTATGTATTTTTTTTCCACAGAAGATTCAAAACCAAGCAAAACAGAATAACTGAGATCCAATGAGCTGAAGAGAGTAAGCATACGCTTCTGCTCTAAAGCAGCAAAATAGATGTACATTATAGCAACACCAGCAATAGGGAAGTGTGTATGTCTGGTTAAGAAATAGAAGTGATTTAATTTCTAGATCCACGTTTCTACACAACATGCAGTGCAGAAGCATCCTAAAGAGTATCTGCATCTCTTCTTTCAGTCTGGACTGCATCAGCAGGGTAGTCAAACATGTTTTACTTTGTAAGGCCACTCAAAACTGTGAGGCTGAAGAAGACTGCAGAAATAACTATTTGTTTCCTTGTTGTGCTGATGAATCAGACACTGCATCACAATTTACACATCCAAGTTTACTGAAAATGCTTAGTAAAATCTGTGGTACAGATCACACATGCAATGGCTAGGAACTTTTAAAGCTCTTTGTTGTCTGATAGAGTAAGACAACATATAAAACTTCAACAGTTTCTCAAACATGAAAGAAGTACCAGAGCTCCCAGAGTCATTAAATCCTTCATTGTTTCTGTATCATACCTGTGGAGACAGGTGACGGAATTCATGTGCCCCAGCCTGTATTCCATTCATAACTTTAAGCCTTTTGGTAGTAGCTAACCTTGTGTTCTTATGGGTATAAAATATAACCACCCCTTTCACCAGCTGCTTATTCTGCTATGACATGGCTTTTAATGCTGGAGATACTTTGCACATAACACATTCTGTTCAAAAGGGTAAAAATATAGACCACTTCCACAACTTATTTTTATTTGCAACTTTTACCAGTGATGCACAGTGAAAGGTCCTCAGAACTTGCAAGGAATGTTTACAATGAGGAATGCGAAAACATCACCAACCATGAGTGTTGTTTCAGAGGTGCAAGCACATCCACACAATGCCAGAAGTTTTCACTATTTCACATTACTCCCAATACAGAGCCCAAAATGTCATAGCTGTCCAGAGGAAGTATCTTCCATCCAGAGAGGTCAGAGGAGGCATCATCCTTACTCTTTTGCCAAGTAAGGTAAGAAGACAGATTTCTGTGTCACTGCAATCCCATTTCTGATTATCTTCTATCCTGTCTGGACAAAACCCCATGGTCCCTTGTGACAATTATCAGTGTTACAAATGCTGACATTAGTGAAGAAATGCATCTAATTTAATTTTTTTTTCCTTAATTGAACTCTGCTCAGTAAGTGATTATAACGTTTCCTACCATCTATTAAATTACTTCTCATCTGCACTGCTACAAGAAAACAACTGGAGGAATGGTGTTTTCTGTACCTGACACAGCAAACCTCTTTCAAATCTGATGGAAATATGAGAAAAAGAACTTATGATTCCAGCAGAAGAGGCTGAAGGTTTACATTTGGAGTATGATGCTGATGTTCTGCAACGAGTAGCATGTCAAATTAATCCTCCTGTTGTACTCCAGTAGGGAACGTGGCCATCTTAAAACATTATTAAATGCTACCTAGAAATTCTTAATAGTGGGACAATGTTTTAAGTCTTGTGTGTTTTCTTGGAGTTTGGTACAGAATCCTTCAGACGAAGCCAAGATTGTAAAGAAAGAAGCCTAAGCATAGTAACTTGCCATGAATACCGCTATTTTTTTTCAAGGTAGTTCCTGTCCATCACTGAAGCCAGTAGAAGCTTGCTCCCAATTAATAGAAGATGCTTACACAAGGACATGAGTCAAAATACATTATGTGTGTAGTGTTAGTTACCAATACTAAGTGTTCTAGAGCTCCTGCTTTATGAAACAAACACTGAACTGATCCTGGTCAAGGGAATCAAGGCAAAACTGAATTCCATGAATGATGCTTGAGAGTTCATGTTCCCTTACCTCTGGATTCTCATTCAGTAACATTATGATAGCAACAGTCATATACATGATTAGCAAACAGCAGTTTTGTTATGCTTTTTAAATGGGCTATCATGAGTTGAGATTTTTTTTTTTTATTCCAGCATGAATAAAAAGCTCATCCTCCCTGTGAAGAAGGAAATATCTGCTTTATGACATAGTAATACTCTGATGAGCTCAGAGAATGCTGCAGTCTTTTATAATTTGATGCAGTTACAGAAAGATCATGTAGTTATTTAAAAACAAACCAATAAGGGAGGAAAGAATAATTCAGCATGCAATAACAAGCAATGAACAAGTGTGATGAGAACTCTGAAATAATCAATCTTTGAGAATATGTGATTATCATTTTAAGAACTTTGGTAAAAAGCACACTAGTCCAGGACCTACAAACTGCAACAATGCATTTAATAAGGGTAACAGATCACAGAATCCGAATATTCAAGACACAGCATCCAGAACAGCAGTTTATTACTGGTCTAAATTACAGCATTTGCTCAACACTAAGAACAAGTTGGCAAGTAAAAAATTATTTAAAAGCCTGCCACTTTCTGCCAGTATGCACATGTGAAAGGAGTCTAAAAATATCTGCTTTGCAGATCACTTAAAAATCACATATGAGCACACACTCAAGAATCCTGTTACAGTCTGCATAATCTTGTTCAATTTAAGAACAAGAAGCTATTAACAGTAATGAGTATGATCAAGAATACAACTAGATTAAAACAACCCGAAGGTGGCTTTCAGAAATAAGCACAAGAAATTTCAGACACAATGTCCAGAAGGAATCACTCCTCTGAAGCACAAACATGTCTTTGTTAGAAGTGATGAAATAATTACATTGGAGGGACTAATGAAATTAGTGGAAATGAAACAGAAGGTAAGTTACATTACCAAGAAAGCATATGAAATCTTACAATAGTCCATTTTGAATTACTTTGTAATGTATCTTCCATATAAAAACTGGACAGATAGATAAGCTTCATTTTGAAGTTACAAAAATTAGAAAAGAGCTCTTCTGTTTATACAGATTTTACATAAGGTATTCAAGCAAGGTTAAGTATAGATTTCTATGACAGTCTCTTCAGAGCAATCTTCATTCCTTGACTTCAGCCTGCTGAAGCTCTTCTATCCTGCCCAAATATCCAAACAACATTCTTCCTTCTTCACATTACACTACACAAACCCCTTCCATCCCTATTTCCCCAGTCAGAGTCCTCATGACATACTTCATGATGCTGTCAAACAAATCTTTCTTCCACCTTCTTATCTCAGCTTGGAGAGCCACATCATGGGAATGTTTAACAAGCAGTTTGAAGACTGTGAGAAACCAGTCACACAATCAGTCATCTATTCAAATTACTAAAACATATACTTGTGAACATGAGGTCCTTTTAATCTGAAGCTTTTGATGTCCCTTGCCTGCACTCCCCCACGGCTAACTGAGAGCGATCCTGTGCCTACTCATTTACTTAGTCCAGTTCATTTCCCTCTGACCTGCACAAGATCAGACACTAAGGCTACATTAACATTGTCCAACCAGCAAGTGCTTCTGGGCTCCAGGACTGGAATGCACATGTAGATTACATCTCATGCCCCTACACGTGGTGAAACTCTGCCACACTCAGTTTCCCGTGCTCTGATTTCCCTAGCAGTGAAACCTGACACACACAATGAAAGGACTGAATGGTGATGCAACCCTGGTCAGCTCCAGGATGGGGAGGGCAAGATTTCAAGTAACACTTCTTTGCTACCTAGATCAGCATGAGTGGTGCTTTTATGGTTTTCTTCCAGCAAAAGGAGAGACTAGATCTGGACTCTCACATGCAGGCCTAAGCTCATTTGATAAGTGAATCCAAGTGGTTTTAAGAAGACAGCTTCATTTGTGTTAACTTATCACAAGTTTTAAAAGCAAAGACAATAGAGACTAGCCTTTAATCATGTAAAATATTACAACCTTGGAGTTTTATTGTATCTAGTATCAGTTTGTGAACAGCCCCTCTAACTCCAGAAGTCAGGATGGATGGATTCTGATTACAAATTACTTCTTGCAGTAAGACACTCATTGAACTTTTATTAGTGCTATTACTTAGGTAAACATACAGATCTCTAATCTACTACTTCGGGACAGTGTAAGCTCACAATGCAATTCATGAAAAGAAAAATCTCTCCTATGCCCTTGTTGATGAGACTGAATGTTACGAGAAGTCACTCTGACCACACAGGTAGACATCTGCCTTGGCTATTTCATAAACAAGTTAATAAAACCAGGGCAAGTTCCTGATCTTCAAATTTATCAAATTCAGCTTCCTTGAATTTGTAAAAGTAACAAAAGCTACTGTCCAAGTAACTAATACGGGTACATAATTTACTTCACACCAATCTTATTGTAAAACTTCTTTCTGATACGCATAGTGAAATAGCCAACTGCAGAGTAACTTAATGCCTTCCAAAGTCTTGGAATGCCTTGCAAAAGGTAGTACCATGAAACTTAAAAAAACTGCTGTTTATTATACTTATCACTGAAATGTGTATGTCCTAAATGTATAGACTAATAATTCTTAGCATTACAAAATTCTCCCAGCCCGGGGTGTCACTGTAAAACTATTTTTTTAGATTTTATGTTTGCCAGGTGTCCAAGATGCTCTTAAAACAATTATTTACTGGTTTTGCATATCTGCTTTGATAAGATTTTAAAAAGCAGACTGGTTTTCATAGAAAAGTAGATCTTTACATTTTGAAAGATGCCTTTTAAAACGATGTTGTGTCAAGTTTCCAACAGAAAAGATCCAAAACCCTCTAATCGTGGCTGGAAAATTTAACCATCAAATTCCACAACACAGTGAGTGAACTCTCACCGAGACAAATTGTTGGGGTTTTATTCAGTGTATGCTCTGAGCAGAATCACACTCAACCAAAATGATAATTTTCATTCATTTTTTTTAGACACTCATTTAGAGGTATGAAATCCCACAAATGTAATAATCTCATTAAAATTTGTAGGATTTTTGTGAAATTTGTAGAAAACTAGTCTCTTGAGTATATTCATGACACTGACCAATAAAAGGCCATCCTAAGATATGTATTTAGCAGACCTCTGCAACATTAAAGGCCATATACTCTCTTAACGAGTCTAACCAAGTCCACATCATACTGTGAAAGGTTAATTTCTGATCTCCAAAGTTTGCCTAGTTTTGACAATAAAAATAGCAATCTGAAATATTAAAATAAACATATTGTTTTAAAACCTTCAAAACCTGTAACACTGCAGGGTTAAATAAAAGCTTTTGTTTTCATTTTATTAAAACAATTTATTTCATACATAATGATACGCCATATTTTCACAGACTTAAAAACCACCCTAAAAAATACTGTGTTTCTCTAAATTAATTTTATACATGTGATTAGTTGCATCTGAAACGCACTTTGTATGTCATACAGGTGTTCCATTGCAAGTTAATTTTCTATATGACATAAACTATGATTTGTTAGAAGACAGCATTTCGTTCTGTCTTAAATTTGTAACTTAAAATGCTCTGGGGGTTTTGTTCCTTTGATAATAGAAAAAAAAAATTACTGCTTCTTTTGTGCAAAAATCAAACCTCTAAAAATGAACTGACCCAATGGAAGGGCAGAAACTTCACTAGAGAAATCTGCTGTACTTTCCCACAAACTCTATGTCATTAGCAAAACCAAAACTGTATTTTTAATGTAGGGAACAACAAACTGAAGAATACATACAAATGTGAACTTACCGAGAAGTGGAATAGCCTGGGTGACAGGAGCAGGTACATTAGTAGGTGCTACAGGAGGTGGAACAGTCCCATAGATTTTGGAACTATCGGTAGTTTCACCAGTCCCTCTGGCTCCAGAAACCACTGGGATGGGATTTCCTACAGATGAATCTTTTGTAGTGTCTTCATTCACACCAGTTGCTGTAGCTAAGAAACAAGGCATTGACATATTAAAAAGAAAAATACAAAAGGTCAGTGGTTTTGCTGGCATGTTATCTTCCTCCTGCTGCTGCCAGAGATCTAAACACTTACAATTTGGGATGTTTACTGCTGGAGTGTGAGGAACAGATACTGGAGGAGTTATAGGAGGTGGTGGTCCAGGTGGAAGAAAGCCTATAAAGGAGAATATATTAACAGTCAGTACCTCTTTACCAAAATGCATTTGCGCAGTTTATATGGGAGATGCTTTTATTTGGGTTAAAAAAAGGACTTTATGTTCCTAAAAATACATAAATATACCTGGTGGTAAATGCATTGGGTTGAAACCAGGGCGTAAAAATGGAGGTGGTGGTGGTGGTGGCACTCCAGGAGCAAATCCAGGAGGTGGGATTCCTAAAGGTGCTGTGAAAGCAGGTGGTTGGAGTGCGCCAACCACAGGAGGACCTGACGGATGTGGTGGAACCTAAGAAAAAAGGAAGTGGAAAGAACTGTTACCTTAAGACTAAATGGATTACTTGTTATGCGGTAGTGGACTGCTGTCTTCTGTGCCTTGTCCACCAAAACAAGAAGCTCCTTTAAATTACTCTGCAACAAAGTGACTTACATAACTCATCTAATTAACAGTCAAAAAACTCCTACAACTTAAAATCTAGCAACACTGACCTACTTCACTGTTATTCTTGAAAAAAAAAAACAAAAACCCTCTGTGGTAAATCTATATTAATTTATACTGGGAACTCATCTAAATACACCCTTTACACAGTAGCTGGAATTAATTTTACCATCCAGCACAATGCACTGTAATGCACACAAGTTTGGATCAATCAAAAAAACTTTATTCTTTTTCACTACCTGAGTTTGTAGATAATATTATAGTGACTATTTGTTTCCTTGTTATGTTTTGCTTATTTGGTTTGCTTAGATTTTTTGGTTTGGTGTGTGTTTTTGTTGGTGGTGGGTTTTTTAAACTTTTATTTACATCAGGCTTTGAATGAAAACTAATTTAAATTAAGCTGGTCCTTAGCCTCATATAAATATGACCTCACTGCAAAAACTACTTTAGATGTGTGAGTCAAAAGGAAGAAGTTTAATAAGCATACTTTCTGCATTTAAAATTGATTTATGAAAGCAAAGAAGAGATGTGTACTGAAGTGATCATGACTAACTCATCTCCATGACCATCAAATTTCAGAACTACAATACCCCTTCATAACTAGTTTATTTCTGGAGTCAAGGAAAAGCCTTTACTCTCTTATTCTCAGAGCTGGAAGAACTGGCAATAAACCAAAGTCAGAAAAATATCCTCATTAAATTTGGAGAATTTCTATGTTTCAATAAACTCAAATTTCTATGTTCTTTTCTAATGGCTAGTATAGTGAGATGAGGCACCTGAAAACTTGTACTATTTGAATTTAAAAACCGATTAATTACAACAGGCTTTAATTCATTAGACTTTACTGTAGACCAACACTTCTCTTCAAGTTTTAAATTGGTTATTTTTTGGTTTCCAATAACCTGCTGATTAGGCCCTGGTTAAACTTAAGCTAACTGAGCAAGATGCAAGAAACTAATGGATATGGCACAAGAAACTGCCAGACACAACAGGTATCAATGTGAGAAGGTGACAAAAGTTACAGAAGGCACCATGAGAGATAGCTGGATTCTGCAGGTGGTTAGGGGGGTATTAGGTGGACAACAGCAAAACTTCAGACAGGAGAAGAAAGGAGCACCTTGGACCTTCTGGGGATTAGGGACCCTGCAAAGCCAACAGTACACAGGTAAGCATATCTAGGAGGACCCTTTAAGGCCAAGACTGTCTGGATGAACATTAAACTCTGAGTAGCCTCAGAGGTATTTCCATTAAGTGTAGCTAAAGCTTTAGAAAAAATGCTCTAAAACCACAGTAATGTAATGGTCTTGGTAAGGGTTTTTGTTTTGGTTTGATTTCCAGGTCACTCATTCAAAAATCAGCAGTTGGACATACTGACAGACCTGTGGTCACTGTAATGTTCTGTTAAGCAAGCACTCATGTACAGAGCATGTACATAGCAGAAGGAACTGAGAAGGGGTATGGAGATGGGGAAAAGGGTTTTTTGTTTGTTTTTGGTGTTTTGTTTTGTTTTTTTAAGAGTGAAAATTTGCTAAGTACTGTCAGCCCTTAAGTAGTTAGAAGCTGAGAAAACTGCATGAGCATGTGTATGCAGGGTCTTGAGAAGTTATAATGAACAGTAAAGTATTAATATGGAACAAGGATACAAGTAACCTCAGGGGAAGCTCATTTAGAATTATATTAGAGGACATTCTTTGCCTAGTTATCAGAGCTTAACTGTTGTATTTATTTTTTTTCTAAAAAGCTAACCCTCTAATAAGTAATTGTAATACGTTAAACCCTTTCCTTTACGCAGAAAGAAAAAAGGCAAGCCATAAAAATCTGTGTATACATGTCACAGCATCTGATTTAAAATACAAACTGAAGTGTGAAGTTTCTCTATTAAAGAAATGGAAGCAATGGCTAATAAACATTGACAGACCACAAACACAGAGGACTGGTGAACAGTTTCAGAATAACAGCTAATGAACTGGATAAAACAAAGTAACAAAAATGCTACAGAGAGAGGTCCTTTATTAACGGGGAAACTGTTATTTCCAAATATTATTATTTCCAAATATATATTATTCCCAAAATACTGGGAAAGCCTGGTATTTCACTAGTAACATTGGAAATTGGAATAACTAACCTCTCAACAACCGTAATGCAAAGTGCCAGGTGCATCTCAATGAACATGTCTTGAGGTCTGGCCTCTGTCCAGGTACAACTATTTCTTATTGCACACCTCAGACTGAGACTTCAAGGAGAATCACTGGCCCTGTGAACTAAAGGAGCACAGTTTACCTACAGTGCTCCAATACAAGTAAATATGTATTTAAGTGCACCTGGAGTCCCAGCAGAAGACTGGAGAGCAGGAGTCTGCCAGTTTCAGTAAGAAGGGGATGGGATGGGTATCAGACCAATGCACCACTCCCACATGTAGTTAGAGGGAGAAGGAGCACATGGGATTGAGAAATACATCTGGACACTTGGGAGGCATACACTCAACTCGAACCCTGGTTTTCTGGCTGAAAATTCATTAAATGAAGAAAAGAACATTGGTTTGGATGGGGAAACTTACGGAAAGGGTGGCCACAGCAAACCCCTTGGACTTCAATGTATAACCCTGGCAAAGCCTGAGCCATGGTTCACTGTAAAAGAATGGCAGTTTTGGTAGAGTAACACCAATTGCCCAAAACTCTGTCAATGAACGCACAACACAAGCAGTATCACAGGTGCTATTAACTGACTCTTGATAACCAAGTAATTGACTGAAGTTGATCTTGGACACTGCGATATAACTTAAACACAGACCTACCCTCAGAGAGGACCACAGAGGTGGATCACTCAGACCTGCAGAAGTGGGACCAGATTCAGCAACAGCTCAGAGATCTGAATCTCTACGCAAGAAAACAGCTCAGTCCAGCAGCATGACACAACAGAGGTGTTTCACCTATCTTGCCAACAACCCTGGCCTGTGGCTGAGGAGATGCTGTGTGCACCACTGAGGCAAAAGAATGAGACTTACCTACACAGCCCACCACTCTTACAACGATGTTAATACATGCTTTACTAGGCAGGCGTTGCATTCATGGGCTAAGGTGATACTAGTTGTAACAGGAGCTCTGCTCAGTCCACAATTAGTTACAGATAACATCCAGCAGAGCAGGACTCCATCTCTATGTGTCTAGCCCATGCAGCAGGCTCCCACAGAAGGCACGTTCAGGCTCTACCACAGAAAGCTGTGATGCAGCTGCTCCCCATCATACCTTTAAGTGTGGGATTCTAGGAGTGTAGGCAGATCACAAAGTGTCTAAATAGGTCCTGGCCTGAAGTTAAGCTTCATGATAAAGGACATTAAGGCACAAGAAGCTACTAAGCACAACATGAGAAACTGCCAGTCAAGAAAGAACAATATGAGAAGCTGACAAGTTAGACAGTGGCATAAGAGATGGCTAGATTTTGCAGGTGGTTAACAGGGTGCTTCATGATCAACAGCCAAGTTTCACAGATTACCAGAAAGGCAGTCTGGGGATCTTATGGGCAAAAGGACTTTTTCCTTGAGAGGTCAACAATGTGTAAGTACCATATTCCAGGAATACCATACAAGTACTACTTAAGTAATAGTATAATAAATAGCAAATCTCAGTAGGGAATGATACCTAGGGACCAACATTGGAAAAAACTAAGGGAGAGTTGTTAACAGGAGGAGATTGGAGCAGAGAAAAGGAGGAGAAAGCATAAAAAAACAGAAGATCACAAAGCGAGAAAACAGAGTTAAAGGAATCATGCAGTCAAATCTGTCTGAGGTCATCTGTCAGGCAGCCCTATGCCTGTTCACTGCAGCCTGCATCAGAACAAAGCCTGCTCCGATGTATCACAGACATCCAATCTGTTTCTCCAGTCAGAGGGATTAGAGCGGACGTGTCAAGAGTGGAATTGCAAATCTGGTATCACTGTACTGATGCACATTCCAGGCTGGACAGCATGAGCAGCTATCCCGCATTCCTAACAACGTCTCCACCTCTTATAGTCACAAATACTGAAGTCAAACACAAATGAAAGCAGTTCTACTAGTATGAGAGAACAAAAATTCATCAAATAACTAAAAGCAATGGTACCTCACACAGCAAAACAAAATAAAGTGGAGTGTAATCAGCTTTTTCCTTCAGGTATTAGGTCACATTTACAAATTACAGAACATGTTACTTTTACTACTAACACCACTAACATTATCACAGCTGAACTTAATTTTTAAGTTTTAAAACATATTTGCAAATTTAACAATTCTAAGTTTAAGGCCAGAGAAGACAACTGAATTTATGAAGTAAGATAACATTTAAAGGTTCACAGCAAAACCACAGATGAAGACTAAATACCAGTCTCTGATCTAGTCTGAATCTGTGACTAGTTTCTTTGACATAGTAAAAAACTGAAGCTGATGAGGCTGACACAAGCAATTAGCACACTCAGTATACTCAGTAACTGTTTTTTTTTTCTCTGCACTTCCTTTTCCATTATAGATTTAAGGAAAATAAAATCACTACTATTCAATGCAACTAGTGGCTACTAAAACTCTGAATTTAGAAATCTGACTTAGGTGTTCATTTACTAACAATACCTTACAGCATTTAAGGAATTATGTGTCAAAACAACAGAAAATTCAATATACTATGTTCTCAAACCACATAATTGACTAAATTATATGTATTTTCAAATAATTTGACTTCTTGATCTTTTCTGAGTGTCTACCACACTATAATCTAGAAATCATATTCTCACAAGATGTAAAATAGTTCTATTCACACTTTCTCACATTTGGGGGAAAGTATGCTACTATTTTAAGAGTAGTAATGCATCAGTCAGTAAATTGAACTAAATGAAACAGATTATACAACACTGGAGGGAGCAATCATTATTGCATGATAGTTAAACTAATGGTAAATTTTCAAACTGGGCTTTTAGTGAATCAACACACAGCATCAGTTTTGACTGAAGAACCATTATAACAACATAGTATGAAAACGTTCACATTCAATTCCCACAGGCCGTTGAAAGACAAGCATACACAGTATGAACAGACATGAAAGCATGTGCATATTTTAGGAAGTCTATAGCTTAAGGCAACAGTGAAAAAAATTAAGAAAAGAGGAAAAAAGAAGCCATCATAAAACCAAAAGGATGTCATTCTGACTATTAACACAAAGATGTCTGAGATAACTGATACTAGAAGCACAGTCCTAACAAAGAACTGGCAGAATCAGCCTGTCCACATTAGCAGTAGAGCTGCAACAAGGTTTTGGAGTAAATCCTCCATCATTCTCACCAGCCACATGCTGACTCACTTTCCAGGGCTGTTCTGGTACATACAAACTTTATCACTTTCCAGGGAAATCATAACAGATGCTCTGCTCTGTCTGGGCACAAAACATTACCGGAACCCTAACAGGTTGGATTTTTCCCCCCACATCTTTCACTGCCATTGTGACTTAAAAGAAAAGGAGTATTAGTCTGTGAGGCTGTATTGCTCTTTTACATGAATAATGAATTTTAGGTTTTATGGCACAGTAAAGTTCCCTCATAAACTGACATCACAGCAGTCAGCCAACAAGAGCATTTTTCATCAGGGGACGCTAACAAACATGCACACAAAGTCAACTAGCTACTATTTCATTGTATTTCTTTACTCTCCAACTTAGCTACTGTCATATTGAATTAATATTTAAAGTAAGCTTTTGTTTAGATATCCAGGTCAAATAGAAAACAACTCTCACCTGTGGAGGAGGTACTGTTATTGGTGCAGGCATGGGAACTGGAATTGGAACAGGTAAAGCTTTAGGTATAGGTGACACTGGCTCATGCGTAGCTTCTGCACCTCCATTTTGAGCTATTTCATTTTCAGACTTCTTGGGAATCCCCTTCCACTCTACACAGGAAAAAAAAAAAACACAACCAAACCACACACATGTGTATGAGCTTAGTAAGAAGTTGAGAGGCAGTTAAGTACTAGCATGTAAAACCACCATGCTTTTGTGATGTTTACAAAACTAATGTAACTGAAAATACTCAGGTAATGAGAAGCATAGAGCTAAATGCATTTAAATGTATTTCTGAAAATAAGAATTCTAAGTCGCTTTAAGCACACCACAGCAAATCACTGGAAGATAGCAAGTAATTTTATTCTTTCCATTAGTCATTTAACAATTCTTTGCATTGACTGCATTTATACATGCCCAGGACTCTGAAACACATTATCTGTAACCAAAACGGTAAGGCTATTTTGGGACAAGCTTTCAACAGATTCATTCTGTTGTTCTCAAGCATGCAGACAGCAGCTTTTTCACTAATTTAAGAAGTCTTCTGGAAGAAAACCAACAGCATTTTCCAGGTTTTAACAAGGAAAAGGACAGTACAACACTGAAGAGTTGTAGCAAAATGGAGACATTACATATAGCTTCAACTCCTTTTACAGAAGAAATATGGCTTCTGTTGTTTGTCAGAATATTCTGGGGAGGGAAAAAACCAGCTAAGCAGAAAAAGGGGATCGGTGAAGAGGCATTATGGGAAACAGAACAGTACTGAGAAGACTGGAATGTACTGAGTTATGTTTACCATTTGTTAAACTTTCATTTAAAATACACACTCAATTTATTTTTGTGTTTTTATCATGAAGAGATCATTTAGAACACCCACCATCTAACCAACGAAAATGGGAAAGAATGGAAAATCCTGGAATAATGCTTTCATAACTAGACAGCCCACTACACAATGATTAAAACCAACAGAGTAGTCTAGAGTACCAACTCAAAAACTGAAATTGCATTAAGTTATTTAAGTATTACATTAATTTAATATTACTTTTTCAATTGCACCAGTCAGCACACTCGTGACTCTATACTAGTTTGGAGCCTATAATTGTTTTGAGGCTGCTGATGATAACAGATGTTATTTTCTCAATACAACCACAGACTCCTGATATTTTCACTGCTTACATATAAAATAACATGAAATCTATTAGATTCCTACTAATATAAGATTTGCTAAAGGACCTGAAAACCAAGTGTGAAAACTGTAGGCACTTTGAAAATCATAAAGTTGCTGTCACCTCAGGTGCTACACAAGTAGTCCAAAGGCAGGCTTCTTTGCCAAGAGGTGCCTCATACAAACTCAAGAGGGGTGGGGACCAAGTTGGTTCTGGGATTAAGCACAGCACTCTAGAATAGTGCACTACAGTGAAGCGCAAACACCAGCAGAGCTGACAGGTCACCTGGTATCCACATGCATTTTTAGTTCAGGCCCTTTTAACACAGCTGCACAACTCCTGATGAGTGACTGTCAGGCTGTCATTAACTGCCTTTTAAACTCTCCAATTTCGGGGTTATGTATGCTGCACTTCTTAGCCATTTCAAGGATTTCATACGCATCTCAGAGTCATGAAAATCAGCCACACCAATTCCAGAACATTAGCACAAAGGACATTTTATAAAAAGTATTTAAATGTAGCAATATTTTACCTGGACTAAGAGTTTCATTGTCCAACATTCCTCCTTCACAGAAACTTTCAAGATCTTCAGGTTTCACTTTGTCCCATGGTATGTAAGTAACACCTAATTCTACATCCCAATACTGCTTGTAATCTGGCTTTATTCCTTTATTCAAAGCCCATGCAATCTTGGGGGGAAGAAATACATGTAGTCAGTAACATGTTTCCATTCTAATAGATTTAATACTTAGTTTTCATAGAACAGCATTACCATTTGTATCCAAAAGCAAAAATAATACTCTTAATTGATACAGCAGGAAAAACAGGTTAGTTACAAAATACCGAAATAAAAGACTTTTTCTAAAGTAGGTTTAGTTCTTATTTCTTGGCCTGATTCTTGAACACAATTTGTAAAAATGTACAAAGGCAGCTTTTTCAAATGTCACAAAGATTATTTCTATTTCCCTTCAAAAGACAGTGTCACTTTCTAATACGATGTACTGTAACAGGAACTATTTATTAGTACTCTTTGTAGGATTATCATAAACAATCAATCAGCAACAACAAAAACATAGTTACAGTCTACTATAATGACAAGAATGTAATTTTTGTTGGTTTAAATAGTTACTGGCAATCTTTCAAGGCCCACCAGTCACAGAACGAAATTACTGAAGACAGTGGTCCATTCACAGAAATTTACAGAATACCATGCCCAGATACATAAAAGCCTAAAATACCCCCAGGCCTAGAACAGACTGAAAAAGGATTACAGTAATTACAGTAACTTTAGAACATCGTAACATTTTCTAAGAAGTACCTTTATAGATTTCTGATTGACTTTGAAGTTTCCTCGGCTCAGTTTTTGCAGGGCACGGTAAGCATCTTGTCTGTGAACCATTACAATATAGGCACATCCTCTAGGCGGTATCATCTGTTTGTTTTAAGGAAAAAAAAAAAAGGGTTTGCTAGCACACTCAAAACAGTGAACATAGAAGTGGTCAATTAAAGTAAACTGGAACATTAGCAGGTGTTTCTAAAAGGATTAGGGATTTAAGAAATAGAGTATTAGCTGAAGAGGTGGATAACCAGGCTAATAATCTGAAAACACAAATTCCTAGCAAATTAAAAGCAACTTATATGAAAAGTGCTAAACTTCACTCCATGTGAGAATATAGATGGCTGTTGCATATGTAATCCTTTAAAATTCCTAAACAGGAACATTCATGTAAATGCTGTGGCATGGCAATTAGTTCTTTGTTAGAAGAAACAAGACACTAATACCCTACTTCATTCTGTCTACGACAAGCTGCCAGCTGCACCTCCACGCTCATTTACATGTGCAATTTTGTAATTATTTTTTTTTCTGCACTAAAAGACAAATCAAAACAACCAAACAACAACAAAAACCCTGCCACAAACACAAACCCAACAAAGAACACCACCACTTTTATGCTATTTTACAAAGTTTAGGAAGAATATTACAGTAATTTCTTTTTGTTTATATGACATTTTATAGCTATTTTATATAGATAGAACAACTATCATTTACATTAAAAAATATCCTCACATACAGTGAGGCCCTGGGTAACCACATCTAGTTGAGAGATGTCCCTGCCCATGGTAGGGCGGTTGGAGGCCACTTCCAACCTAAACCATTCTAAGGTTCTCTGTGTTAGAGTTAAAATAACAGAAGAGCAACAAGAAAAACATCTGGCTGTCCAGAGTTCTATAATCAAACAATACGGAACAAACAAGCAATTCTGTACCCATCTCTTCAATAGCCCTTTCTCAATGAATTCTCCACAGAAAAAAAAGTATGATTTTTATGAAAATGGGATCATCTTCTCTATTATCTGAAGAGCATTTTCAAATTGCAAGAAACTAAAGCAACTGCCCTCTTGGTTTTCTACATAGCAGCCCAAGTAATTTACTTTACACGTTAAAACCACAACCACAAACAAAATGAGAGCTCTTTACTTCAGAATGTATCCAAAGACAAGCTGCCTCTAAAAAGTCTGAAAAGCCTTTTTGTAACCAAAGCACATAAAAATAGATTACACTGCACCATTTATACTCACATTGATTGATTCAATTGGGCCAAACTCCTCCAAAAGACTTCCAACATCCTGTTGAGTTGTCCTTTTGTCAAGCTGTCCTACCCAAAGCGTAGTACTACACACTATGAAAAGTTATACACAGATTGTAAGAGCACTTGGAAATACACATTTCATAAGACAGAATGTCAAAATAGTAATTTGAAAATAATCAGTTACTCAAAATGGAAAAAAAACTGTAATATTAAAATATATACTCTAACCTGTCAAGATAGTAACTACATTGTTTATAGTGATATACCCACTACTAGCAAAACTATCCACTGGAATGTGGTGATAATTCAACTACAAACAGTAACCAAATTTATAACCTTCAGTGACCTATTCAATGACATTTCTTTCTACAGCCAAGTGCAAAATTATTGATACAAGGTTTTTCTTTCAGGAAATAGCAAACAATATGCTTAGCTCACTCCATGATCCAAAGTATCGCATTTGCTGAAGACTACTATGGCAACATTTACGATTCATCTTTATTTTCACCACTAAGTGAAAACCTAGAAAGCATTATGTGACAGAAATAGGGAGAGATGCTGGCAAAAACACATGTTAATACCACTGCCAGTGAGCTCTTAATGAATGGCTACTAACTCTTTGCCATCCTTTTAAATTAATGGCATTGTCACTTATAAGGTTTTGCCTACTTAAAAACCCTTAATTCTTGTCCATCTTATATAAAAAAAGACTGCTCTCATTTCACTTTATGACTCCAGATAACATTATGCACACCCCAGGAATATTCAGAAAACAACTACTAAATTTTGTCTATAAACACAGCCAAAGCCAGGGTTATTTCAGAGAGGTGAACACTAGCTTGTGTGTTTTCCAGGCCAAAGGTTCCCTTCAGGTTCGAGAGACACACAACACTGAATTGTTAGAAAAATCATAACGGTGCATTCAACTTCTTGTTGCTCATTCTGTTTTACCTTATATATCCTGAAGGAAGGAATAAAAAAAAAGAAATTGGTGTTTCTACTTTTTCTTTGCTCATTTTATAATCAAAATATTTCTGACTTGGAGACATTCCAGAAATGGCAAGTTGTCTACTATGACTAAGGGCAATGCAGGGAATGTGTGGTGAATTAATTTTTGCCAGATTCACAACAGTTCTTTTTGGACAAGTCTCAGAACCCACATTCAAATAACATTAAACTGAATAAAGAGGAACCAAAAAAAAAAAAAAATTAAGTATCTCATTTCAGGTTGTTTTCTGTGGTATTATAAGCAGATGTCACATATTGAAGGTAAGTGGACTTGTCAACATTGAAGTTTTATTTAAAAATTCTAGTGGATACAAAAAGTGTATTTCATTGGCGTTTCAAGGTTTTCTAAAGTCTGTCTTCTTAGTATTCCAGCTTACACAGGTTTAGTCTCTACTGTAATACCATAAACTTCACAGAACTTTACATTAAATGAAATACAAGGCACAGAGAAAAAGAATCCATTTATTAATCAGGAAGATGGTGTGCATCTGAAAAGAGTATTATAAGAATTTGTAGAATTACATCAACAACAAAGAGTAAACTTACCACTAACAGTTTCTGACTTGATCTGAGGAAGGCCTTTTGACCTGCGCTCTCTCTCCCTCTCACGTTCACGTCTTTCTTGTGAGCGAGACTTAGGAGAGTGTCGGCGTCTATCCCTGGACCGAGATCGAGATCGACGATGACGTGACCTTCGAGATCGGGAGCCTGATCTTGAACGCCTCCTTTTAGGTGACCTATTTTAAACCAACGAACACTTATGATCAATCCTTTTGATCCAGACACTGAAAGGCACCCAATTAATACAGATACCTATGTGCTGGTTTGAACTAATTGGAGAATTTTAGTAAGAAATTAGACTACAGGCTGAGAAAGGAAAACAGTACTGATTCCACTTCACTCATAGGTTACTGAAAAAATTATAGAAGTTAGAACTTCTGTAAGTTAGGATAAGACAGATCATTTTGCACCATGCTGGCTGCTGCATCTCCCTTCCTGCCTTCTTAGCTGGATCTGTGTAACTTCATTAACTACTTTCCTGCTGCTAAATCCCTGGCTGATCTACCTTCGCTTATCTGGCACATAAGACAGATAGACTGGGAAGTGGGGGAAGGTGGTAGGGTGGCTGGAAATCCGTCTTGGGGATTCTGATCTCTAGGAGGGGTGTGGTGTTTCTGTATTACCTTTTCACTGTATATATCTGTAAATATTTGTTATGTACTGTAAATATCTGCTTGTATATTGTGCAAAGCTGTAAATATAAAGCTTAATTTCCTTAACTTCCAGCCGACTGAATTCTAGCCTGGCCAATTTCACAGTGTAGGGGGGTGGGGAACTGCCTAACCACCACAACCTATTTAAATTATCATCAAGAGTTCAGTCAATAGTACACCAAAAACAAAATCAAGTTCATTAACATGCATTTAAAACCAGAATACGTTATTACAGTATCTTATTAATCCTCTCTAGATGAAGTTGATTATTTTTCAATTTATGTTCCATTAATTTTATATTGAATTTGACTTTCAAAACTACGTCCACATCAATACAGAAAAGAATTACATCAAAATCAATGAGGAAAAGGTTTATTGCTTTTACAAAAGAATAGCCAAAAAAGAAACTAAAAAATTCTAACAGTGAAATTGCATTTTACATCATGTTCAAGTTCTAAACCATTCAAGGTCTGGAAGGCAAAGAAAACCTTTAATGAATCACAGAAATCACAGAAACATTCTGATTGGAAAAAACCCTCAGGATCACCAAGTCCAGCCAATACCCCTACTCTGCAAGATTCATCCCCAAGCATCACATCCACACTTTTAAACACATCCAGGGTTGGTGACTCAGTCACCTCCCTGGACATCCCATTCCAATGCCTGATATGAATAATAAGCAAGCAGTAATTTACAGTAAATAATCCTTGGGTTAAATTGAAATTGGCTTTTGTTGTTAAATGTCTTTTGGCATTTAGCTACAGAATCCACCTTGGTGTGAAACTAGTATCTGATTCAAAGCTCACCAGTCACAGCTCGAGGCCATACGACACCTGGCGAAGACCCCCAAGTAATCAGCTTTGTTTTAATGCTGGAGTCAGATTTGTGACAAGTAAAGTCCTATAGTATACACAGATTTCTTCATAAGTAAGTGTCCTTGGAGCACAGACAAAATTGAACTGTCATATTGTGCTTTCCTAAAATGTACTCAGTTTTGGTAGACATGGAAGTTACTCACTACCAATAAAAGAAAACTGTATAGATATCCAATTCTCCTTCGAAGGTAGACAACTTTCAAGAGGCTCACAAGTCTTAAGAGTCACTAATCTCTTTCTCATTATGACTGCACTGAAGCACATCCAACATTTAGCTATATTTATACACAACTTCCCTCAGAGGTAAGAGATCAGAAGGGACTTTCTTTCCCTCTCTTCCAGAAAGGCAGCTCAAAGCCCCTGACAGTTTTGACTGTCAAGTAATTTCACTGGTGTTATTCATATGAAGAATAATAAGCAAACAGTAATTTATTGTAAATAATCCTTGGGTTAAACTGAAATGGACTTTTTGTT
The DNA here is from genome assembly GCA_013396835.1 of Psilopogon haemacephalus. Lineage (NCBI taxonomy): Eukaryota > Metazoa > Chordata > Aves > Piciformes > Megalaimidae > Psilopogon > Psilopogon haemacephalus. The sequence continues at coordinate 898,530 of VWZI01020038.1, forward strand.
GTTAAATATCTCTTTTGGCATTTAGCTACAGAATCCATCTTGTACAGCACAAATGCACACTTACTAGAAACAACCTCAAAAGAATGCTGGGCAGGGCACCCAAGAAGCCACCATAGAACACAGGTAACGTGTCTGTGTTCTAAGACATGGAAAATGAGTTCCACCAATAGCTCAAGAACTTAGCTCACCTCTCAGCTATTTACTGTTATCTCATTTAGAAGTTCCACCCATACACACCAGATTGTCCTAGCTCCAGGTAACTCTCCTCAGTACTTACGCACAATTAGCAAAGTGTTTTCAGGTCTTTGGTTCCTTCCTTTAAAACTCAATACTTATTGTAATACCTACTCTCACTGTGAGAACTTTCATTAATTTACCTTGATGCAGACCTGGATCTTGACTTTCTGCTGTCAGAAACATGTCGTTTTCCCTCTTGAACAGGTGGCTGTTCCACTTCAATATCCTAAAATATTAAGTTGACTGGTGTTACAGATGAGTAGCCAAGCATTTCACTTTGTTCTGTGCCTAGACTAAGTTACATAACAGTAAACCAGTATCAGATATTCACATATGTAAAAACAAAATGTAACACAACTCTCCTGAGAAGCTTCACCATTACTCTGTAGACACCAATAGGGACATGAACTTAAAACTGAAAAAATATCACATATAATTTATGCAAAAATTCTCTTCTGCAATTTGCAAATGATTGTTTTTTTTCACTACCTTAGTCAATCTCAGAACCATATATATTCCCACAAAATATATTTATATTCATCAAAGTCAGTGGATCTTGCTCTGTCATTAAAATCAGTCAAAGGAAGGTCTACTAGAACACATTCGTCCAGGATATTATAAGAAAGTAGTTTAAGCCATGTTATCACAATAAATTTGAAGAATAAGCAAATGAAGTCATCAAAACAATACACAGACTGCAAGAATATGCTTTTAAAAAGACAAAATCAAGTATGTTTAGCACAGTTCTCCCTTCCCACCCCAAATCATGGGGTTACAGAATGTACAGGGTTGGAAGGGACCTTTAAAGGTCTTCTACACCTTCCCACTCCAGAACACACTTTGTCCTGCATAAACCTTAAATAGGCTCTGTGATTCAATCCCGGCAGGGAACATTCAAACAAGCATTGTATCAGAATGTACTGATTCACTAGAATTCAAAACTAGAAAACTAATTCCAAAGCTTGAGAATTGCTCCCTTCTTCCAAGTGGAAAGCAAGAACCAATTTGCAGAATCTGTGACATCACAGGCCACAACATAAAGACAGCTTGGTATCTCCTCTATTTCTCATTTTAGGATTTCCATTTCTTGGATCAAAAGAGGAAAATGTATTTAACTTTTTTTTTTTCTGGTCCTGTAATATTGCCTCATAAATAGGCTTGCTCCCCGATTTCTCCTTAATAGCAGTCATTTACTGAATCAGTAATATCCTCCAAAATCTTACAAACAAAACACTTGAACTTTTACAGACTTCTGAGTTCATTTCCACTATATTAGGTATCTATGACTTGTCTAGATAGATCCTCTCCAGAGTGAGATCGCACTGTTAGAATTCCATACAAAATGTTCTTGAAGCAAAACAGGACAGGTAAAGGGAGGATGAGTTGAAGTGAGAAGAAAGCTGAAATGCAATCCAATGTCTTTCAAAAAAAGAAGGCATGAAACATATATATATGCTGGTTGTGCCAGACTTCTGAAATACCAGACTCATCATGTAGCACTGCAGCTATCCAACTTTCTCACAACCATCTCTGTCCCTGGTTATCACGAAATTTCCTCTCCTAAACAAACTGCACACATTTGAGAAAGAACTGTAATAAAGTATTTAAGTTAGTCTGAATACTGCAAGAGGTCCTCACCTGCTGATGTGGTTTTTGCATGTGTGGTTCACTCTGTACTGGAAAAGGAGACTGAAAAGTTTGCTGCACAGGTGCTGCTGGTGGAATCACAGGCTGAGCCATAGGGGGAAACTGTGGGGTAGGCAGGAGACCAAAACCTGGCATTTGTCCATTAGGAGGAAGTGGAACCTTTGGAGAAGAAAAAACCAAAAATTTTCCGTTAAGAATTAAAAAAATACATTACCTTTCTCAAAGCAGAAATTGTACTTCTGCTCCAAAGTCACAAAGACAGACCAGAGGCCCAAGAAAGACAAAGCAGGCCAAGTGTTCTAAGTGCAGGAAATAAAAACCTTGTTCCTCAAAGCTTGACTATAACAGAGCACAAAAATATGTTTCACAAGAAAGCTCGAGGGCTGAGCCATATTTACTCTTCACTATTACAAACACCATTTCTGCACCAAAGACAACAAAAGATAGACAATGTAACACAACAGAAGGACGGGGAAAACCCTGAGGTTACCTGGTGGCGCATTGGATCCTGTTGCATTCCCATCATTCGCTGCTGAAAGGGATCCATATTTGGGATTTGAGGAAATACTGGCTGTTGTATACCTTCTCCTGGAAATCCACTAAAACCAGTAATATTTTGGTGAGACAAGTCAGTATATACACAGATTTTTTTCATTTATTTTACAAATTTCTATGTCTTGCTCCAAATTCAGACAGAAAATTATCTTTATTATGGTCTTGTCTCTTCTCTAAAAAGTTAAAACAAAAAAACAGATATAATAACTTTATCTTTTCTCCACTTTAAGAGAGTAACTTTTAAAGAAATTCTATATAAAGGTTTAAGCCTCCCTTCCCCCTGTATTTATATGACCTTGCTAAAGATCTGTCTATGAAAATTTCCATGAAGGTTGTCTGGCTTCGGACAATTTTCTTGCTTTCCAGATCCTCTTTTGGGGATAAAAAAAAGTAAATCTTTTCCTCAAGGAAAATAAACTGGCCATAATTTCCTGCAAAATACCCTTTAATTTGGGCGAATGTAGGCCAGAAGAGAAAGGGATACATATTATCACACATGGATTACAGTAATGCCATTCACCTCCTGATTCAACACACAGAATGGACAGTGCTCAGGCAATTAATGAGGTCTGTACAGTTAATACAACCTGTTTACAAGACGTAGTTTGTGCAAGAATCCGAACAGGACTTTAGGAAGGTAAAATAATTTCATGATGAGGTGAAACGGAATTTTGTAGTGTTTTAAAACACAGGTTCCATGCAATTCTTACATGATTCTGGACAGATCAGTTTTGTATATAGAGTATTACCAATTTTCTGTTCCCAAAATGAGACTACTGGAATCTAATCTTCAGAGGCATCTTATACAACTATATGGTAATAAGAACAGAGGCTTTGAAGTGCTACAAACAGAATATAAAAGTAGTGAAAAGTTTATTTCAGTGATCTCTAGTTGGGCATTCACAAGCAGTGCTTATGTCTGACCAACCTCATCTTTGTGTACTCTAGAGTTCCATGTGTATTACAGGGATAATACTATCAATTTACTTTAAATGCATCCTAATTAACTAATATTTGTGGAACATGGAAGTCCTCAAGGCGACAAACACAGTAAGAAAGCTAATGACAGAGTTAGTGAGTTTGCTTCTGAGAGCAAGGTTTGGATGGCATATACAGAAAGTACGACATAGGGCCACATACTGAAGCAGGAAAAAAAGAAATATTGACTAACCCAGGTATTGAGCACCATCCAGCCTGTGCACTGAATGAGAGAGAGGTCCTGTGGAAAAAACTAGTATGTGATCATGTAATTTAAGACTTTATCATAATGCATATCAAAAGGGAAGTAGGAGTCTGTGTTAGTTTGCATGGTTATTTAATGTTTGAGAATGTAAAGCTGCAAAGCCAATTTAATTTTTTTAGTATCTAAAACTACTAAGTTAAAACTTTTGGAGTAGCACCCTTTACCCAGCCAGCAAAGCAATCCAGCTGATTATTAACAATGTCCTGACACACTTGGTTATGCAAGAAAAACATGGAACTCATTTTGAAACCAAAACTGATTTTTCTTCTACAGAACACATTCCTCAACCAATGATGCAACATGCCATATGTACATGGGATGACTGAAGTAAAAAGACCAAGAAAACCCCAAAAAAACAACCAGCCCACCAGAAGCTGTTAACACCATTCTAACTTTGGACTGTAACAGTTAAGCACAGAAGTAACTTGGAATTTTAATCACCTTTCTAAACTAAAGGTTTTTTTTAGAATAAAGATTTGTTAATTAAATTATGATACAAAACTCACAAAGCTGGCTGAGAAACTGAAGGAGAAGGAGCTGAATCTTCTTTCTTTGAATCTTCTACTGCTTCTGGTTCATCATCGTAGTCAAACCGATCTAGCAGCTTCTGTAAGAAATCAGAATGAGCCAATATACCCTTATTAGTGAAGCCTTTCCATATACCTAACAGCTCAGGAATTAAAAACAAGGATTGAATCAGAAAGGAAAAAAAAAACCCCAACCACCCTATATTCTAATACAGAATCAGAAACTGTCCAAAATCAGCTTACTCAGCTTTAGAAAATGCAAAGGTTACAAAACCAGAAAAGCTGATCTCCAAACTGAAAGAGAAGAAATTAAATTTGAAGCATTTTCCTCCTACCAAATGCAGGATGCTGCAGCATCTGTCAAGTCTTCTGATGAACTTTAAATGTTAAAGACACAGAACAAACAAAGACTTACTTTGTCAAATGATGTTTTTTGCTCAGGTGGTGGGAAAGTAGGTTTTTGCTCTGGTGGTTGTGTTGCTGTAGTTTTCAACTGAGCAGTAATAGCTTGAACCTGAGCCATCACAGTGTTATCTATGACTGGTGACTGGGGTTTTTGAGGCTGTTGAAAAGTCTGAAGAATTTGCTGAAGCTTCAAAAACATACATAGTATTAAGTATATATTCTTATATAAACATACAGTATTGAAACAGTTGCAGGATATAAATTTCACATCAAACAAGCCTATGACAGAAGATGAGCATCATAAAGAACTTGAGTGAACTATCAAGAGCTTTCCTCAAGACCAAGTCCATTTTTAAACATTTCAGTAGCAAAATTCAGCAAATCCCAAGAATTCAGTATTCAGGCCTGTCAACACTATGAACAGTTAAGTGGACTGAACAATACAACTCAAAATTTTCCTTGATATATTCTTTCTACCTGTACTTGAAACTTCATCACGAATTCAATTCAAACGAAATTACAAACACACAGAGGATTTTTTCTCAAACACCATTAATTGCTCGATAGAAGAGTGAACATTAAAAGCAGCTTTTTGTTTAGCTTCTCCCACTCATTCAACAATCACGTAAAAAAGCGAGTACCTGTTGTCCTTGCGTTGTTTGAAACAACTGAGCTACAGCTGCAAAGGCATCAGAACTGGGCAACTGTGGCACAGTAGGTACTGAGTTAGTAGTAATTTGAGGGGGCTCTGTCGGAACCTTTGCTGGAGGGGGTGGTGAACCTAAGAATTTCACAGGAATTGAGAAAGAGATACATTACTCCAAAGCATTTATTTTATTCTTCGGTGCACATGTAACTCCTCAAAACAAGTGTCAACCTACTATGCTCTGTTTAACCAAAAAATTCTTACATGAACTACTCTAGTTGCATGTTCTATTTAAATTTTGCCTTTAACTGCTCATTGCATACATGAAGAAAGAACACAAGGAAATACAGCCTATCTGAAAGCTAGTCATGCATGGTGATTTAGGTCACAACTCTATAATTGTACAAAGTTAGAAAAGAGACTGGTGTTAAACAAGTATCAATATACTTAAGATATTAGTTCGATGTTGCAGAATATCTGAGAAGCAGAATTGGGGCAGTGAACAATCCACTGCTGTGAGTGTTAAGTACAGTGGAACACCTGTGAACTGTAAGTGCAACCGGAACTGGAACGGAAGAGAAACAGAGATGCAGAGTGGGAAAGTTCCTGCCTCTAAAAAAGTTCCCCAGAATTTTCTCGATAACTGTGAAGTCATTTGTTTTTGTACAATAACCAATTATTGTCTTCCACATATGATCCTCTGTGCAAATTACCCTGCTTGCTCTGTAACCACCCCATCTTGGGATATAAGCTTAACGAACTTGTATTAAGTAGTAGTAGCTGCTGTTGTATGTAGTGGTCGCAGTTGTAATAAAGGAGGACGAGCGTATAACCATATTGGTAACCAACCTCGTTGCTTCGGGTGCGCTCACCGTCAGCTATTTGCAATTGAACTTTAACAGCTACCTGCAGTTCTGGTTAAAAAGTTCAGGACTCACTCTTTTGGAAGAGCAACAAGTTTCTCTTAATATCTGTTTTCTAGTCCTTTTTGCTAGAGTTTTGTTTAATTTTTTTTTTTGGCTAAGGGTAAAAAAGGTTTCAAGACATATTTCATAAACAACTCTCAAGTAATCTTTTTTATTTGATAAGAACATCCTATCATTTTCATTGTTCACATTCCAGTTTTGCATAGGCACAAGCTAAACTTGCATCTGATAGATAAATCTTCCTAACACAAAAATAATGTTTTTTTTCAGGTAAAGACTCCCATTTCCACTGAGCTTCAGCAAAGTGAATAATACATTTGAAAATGTTCTATTAGCTTTGACTACCAAAAAACGGAAAGACAGCTAAAAAATAAACCCATTAATAAAACCATTCTTTTCTTAGTTTGAGACACCAAACGTCTGCCTCACAATACCAGTATCTTTAAAAGCATTAATCTGTTTGCAGTTTAATTAACTGCAGTGTTCACATGCAGCAAGCAAAGACAAATGTATTATTTTCCCAGAAGTCATATGCTATGTAAAAATACTGCAAAAAGATGCATTATTGTTTTTAAACATAAATTAACTCCCAGATTATTTCCTGTATATATTCACATGGATATCTGCTTACTCAAGGGAAAAAAAATTCTCTCTCTCTTTCAGCTAGGTAAACTTTGTTGCATTATAAGCTAAAAATATTCTATTTCATATAATACATTAATGTATTTATTATTATTCATTAGCATATTTATTTCAGAGATAAATTATCCCCCCTGGTGCACCTGAATAATTTCATTGAAATTGTGCAGGAAAATCTATGCAGAAGGTATCCAAACTGTCAGCTACTTGTGATGAGACAGAGATGGAAAAATAGTGCTACTCATCTATCGTATCAGAATGAAATAGTAAAGCCACCAGTCTGCTCAGATGCTAAGATGTTGTCTCCCCCTGCCCTTCCATGTATAAAGTATGTCAATAGAATATGCTTTCCTTAACACCACTTGTGTTGGTTTGAGCTAACTGGAGAATTTGTGTGAAAAATTAGACTGCTGCCTGAGAGTGAGAAATTAAATACTATGTCCCTTCACCCAGTTTTGAATGAGAGAGAAGAAAGAAGGTTGTTTTAGAATGTTCCCAAAACATCCAGATAAGCCAGTGTGCTTGCGCAGTTCAGTCGGCTCTGGGTCGGCGCTGGGCTTCACCAGCTTCTTTCCTTTGTCTCTCTGCCTTTGAACTAATTCAGAGTAAAATTACTAAAACCATTCATTCCTTCCTGCCACTAATCTTTCTGACCGATCTTCAGCTTATCTGCAGCATCATCAAGTGGTGAGATAAGGCTGGGGGGAGGAGGAAGAGGTGGTACAGGGGGCTTTGGTTTCCCTCTCTTGGGGATTTTAGTCTCCAGGAGGGGTGTGGTGTCTGTATTTCTTTTTACTGTATATTTCTGTAAATATCTGTTATATCTTGTAAATATTTGCTTGTATATGTGCATTGCTGTAAATATAAGCTTCATTTATTAACTTTCAGTGTGTTTTTCTGAGTTTTAGCCGGGGTTCTAAAAGGTGGGGGGGGAGGTCACTGCAAACCCACTACACCACTGGAAATTATTTCACTTATGCTACTATGCATCATTATTTTGTTGTGTGCCATCATACCACACCCACTCCATTTATTTTTTTCCCAGTCCTACTCCAACATACTTGAGTGCTACCAAAGCTAACTCTGAAATAGAGTGCAAACTCAAAAAGGCCTCCTCAAGAAAAGGAGAATTGTGGTATGCATATTCTCATCCACAATCTGGTAAACTCATTACCGTTCTTTTTATGTGGCATAAAACAGGCCAGTGAAAAGTCTGTGGGCAGTACATCATTATTTTAGCCTTTAGGTCAGCAGTTTTCAACCAGTAGCCTGTGTAAAAGTCTACTGCCAGGCATAAACTTACTGTTCAAGAATTTGCTTTTTGAACACCATTTAAAACATTTCAGAGATGCATTCTTAGAGACTGATAGCTGCTGTTTTCAGATACAAAGCTGATACAAAGAAGCAGCTCTAAACACCTAAGATCAAGTTTACCCAAAATCTCATGTTACAAAAATAATTCTCTCACAAAGATACAATGTACATATGCATACATATGACAAAAATTTCAGATGTTTTCCAAATAAGTGTTCATTTTCTGATAACTGCTGAAGTACACTGCCAGTATTTATTTAGAATGAGCCACTACACACAATTGTAACAATAAAGTTGAGTTTCAAAGAATCATAAAAATCACACAATCGTTAAAGTTGGAAAAAGCCTCTAAGATCTAGTTCAACCATCAACCCAACACTGCCATGCTTACTAAACCATGTTCTGAAGTGCCACATCCACATGCTTTTTGAACACTTCTAGGGAATGGTAACGCCATCATTTTCCTGGGCAGCCTATTCCAATATTCCAAAGATATTTCCCATACCTAATCTAAACCTCCCCTACTGCAACTTGAGGCCACTTGCTCTTGTCCTACCCCTTAGTTACTTGGGAGAAAAGACCAACTCCCACCTCACTACAACCTCCTTTCAGGTAGTTGTCTGCCCTCAGCCTACTTTTCTCCATACTAAACAATCCCAGCTCACTCAGTCACTCTTTTTAAGACTCGCTCTTCACCCGTTTCACTGCTGCCCTTCTCTGGACATGCTCCAGCAACTCAGTCTTTCTTGTAGTTAGGGGCCCAGAACTGAACACAGTATCTGAGCTGCAATATGTGCTTTCAGTAAACTTAGTAATATCGAAACTAGTCAAAGTAAACTATTTTAAGTAAACAAGCTATTACCACTCATCTTTTTAAAAAGAAGTTATAATGTAAGTCATACCTTCATTATTAGTAGCATTTTCTGTCACTGGTGCAGTGGCGCTAGTTCCTGCTGCCATATCCAAAAGAGGCTGAATTATTTCAATTTTAAATACTCCATTTTTCTGCCAAAGGTTCAGGACACGAACTATTTTGCTCTGTTAAAACAAGGCAAACATTAACACTAAATATCGCATACCTAGTTCACAAGTTCGGTATTTATCTTCCGGGTGTTGAGAAGAAAGGTTTGAACAGTAGAGAACTCCAACATAATTGGGCTTACCTACTTAACAACACCTATGCTGTCACATGGATCAGAAAGACTTTTTAGGTAGCAAAGATAAGAACTGATGACTTCTTTTACAGTCTACTTCAATAAAAAGCAACTTGTGCCCCTTTTCTAAAACTGTTATGGACAGTCAGAAAATCCAGGTTTGATATGCAGTAAGAGGAAGTCACATCAACCTCATCATTTATTCGTAGATGGTCATGAAGGTGTGAAATGTACAACAAATGTGACAAACAAGACAGAGAAAATGAAAATGAGCTGGAAAAGTCTTAATGAAGAGAGGGGCAATTAGATCATAAAATGCTAGGACAAAACTTAACGGTTAGATAGAAGATTGTTTGAATTTTTTTCTAACCCAATGAATTCTACACTGACACCATAAAATCCACAATGATTCAAAAGATCAGCAAAGCAAGTAGCAAACATTCTAACTGAAAGATCCAATCAGAACCCCTGATTGTCAGATGTTATTTTAAGTTCACTTCTTTTTTTAACATTAAGAACAATGAAGCTTTCAGGAACAAGCTGGAAGTCAGTCTTTCCTTCTTTAGCCTACCATTAACAGTAGTATCTCAACAGATGTGCTGCTTCAGCTGGAGCATGATGCATGGAGGTAAAAGTCAGAATACATAACAATACAAATATACCTCTCATTTCTGCATACTTAATTCACCTGACTTGCACACCCAGGCATTTTAAGTAATTTTTACTTCTACTGTAGCTGGCTAAGAATGAATGTCTTCTGTTCTCTCTTGTTTTAACAGTAAAATGCCTTTCAGTGACTCAGTTATATATACCCATGCAAATCCACCTAGACTTCCATAAGCTAAGTGATTAAATATTTTCAAATGTATTTTCTACAATAAATTAGAGAGAAACATGAAATAGCTATTTTAATAATATTTTTGCCTGGAAAGCAACTATAAAACAATAACCTTTTTTGGCATTGGGTACTCTATCTCTCCAGAAGACTTGAAAATAATACGGAGGTCAGAAAAATGAATAAAATGAATAATGTAATACTCCTGTTTTCAGTCACATTATTGATCTCACAGAAAGGCTATTAAAAAAAATAGTAGTACCATAGTTGCTGGGTACTGCAGACCACGTGTGTTATTTACATAGAATGGTTTAGGTTGGAAGCAACCTCAAAGATCATCCAGTTCCAAACCCCTGCCATAGGCATGGACACCTCCCACTAGCACAGGTCACTCAAGACCTCATCCAGCCTGGCCTTGAATACATCCAGGGAGGGAGCAGCCACAACTCCCCTGGGCAACCCATTCCAGTGTCTCACCACCCTCACTGTGAAGAACTTCCTCCTAACATCCCGTTTAAACCTCCCCTCCGCCAGTTTAAACCCATTACCCCTCGTCCTGTTATTACAAGACCTTGTGAATAGTCCCTCCCTAGTCCTCCTGTAGGCCCCCTTCAGATACTGGAAGGCTACTATACAGTCTCCTCGAAGCCTTCTCTTCTCGAGGCTGAAAAGCCCCAACTCTCTCAACCTGTCCTCATACTGAAAATTCATAAATCAAGCATGTTACAAATGGTGTTATCCCCCAGCAGAAATTTTAATTATTTTAGCAGTCAGGTTATCATGTAGTTCCATAAAGGACAGATAAACAAAATTTTAGCTACAAGTGCAGAAGGTATGAGTTGCACTACTTCACCAGAAGCTCCAGTATATCGGATTAAAGGCCTCAAGGTGTAAATGGTCCATATTAGAAAACCAAAGAGCATTAAAGCTTTTCAAAAGCTTAGTTAGATTATGTAAAAAATTTCAAAAAACAGCGTTTGCTCTCACAGAGTACAATTAAGAATAAGGGTAACTAGGCAATTTTATGGAAACCAACTGGCAGCTTCTTAAATACACTTTTCTTGGAAGTCTTTTGAAATCCTTCTCACAGAGGACACACAAGCTGTCTTCTGGTGATAGCAACCAGACCACCATAAATGCTTTCAGAGCCTCTGTTCTATCAGCAAGAACTAAGAAAACTGAGCCCTTAAAGTAGTCTTGGCAATGAAATTCAAGTGTGGAATTTTTAAAGACCAGAGAAATCAGTATGGTGAGTTTTCCTTTTTTTAAATACATGAGAGAAGAACCTTCACTGCCCACAACTTCTGTAACACTTTATTTTTGTAGAAGACACCACCTTCCATAGTAGGTTTCTCTGAAGGAGCATCATGAAAAAAAAAGGTTATCGCATAGTCACACTGCTTAGGCAGCCCAAAAGTGATCAAGTTAGGAAAAAGAGATATTTTAACTAAAACTTTAATTTAACTATCACCTTGTACAATCTTTCTCAGCATGTTTTACCACTTTATATAATAATATTCACTACCATGTACATAGAAAATCCACTAAATCACCTTTCAAATCAGTGGAAACACCAAGGTAGTGATGTCAACAATTCACAACATACAAAAAAAAATAGTTCTACCTTGTCTTCAGATGGACAGAGATACAAATACTGGAATGTGGCAGTAATATTCTTAGAGAATCTTGGCCCAAAAACATCTTTGTCCGTTCCAAACTGGTGACGAGACTGACGAACAATAGAGTCAATAACATACAATCCAGGGACTTTATATTCCGGTTTGCACTAAAAACATAAAAATTATTTTCCATTATGCAATGATATCAACAAGGTAGCATATATTCCCTTACATATTTACAAGAAACCTATACTTGGTATATTATGTAGACTACATAAAGTAGTTTTGGTCGTGTGCTTTAGTTTTGTCTTGTTTACAGCAGTGAAGAAGAAAGCAGAAAAAATGTGCTTTCCCATTTGAGACAGAGCAAGTGCATCTGGACAGCCTGAAGAAGCCTTTAACTCCTCAAGCACTGCTTGTGAAGTATCTTTAGGTTCACAATATGCAGTCTTGACAACAGGTCTAGTATATTACAGTACATGCTGTCACAACTCTGCCACTGAGCTACGCAACACTCAATGGACTGAACTACAGAATTTAACACCAAGTCTCTCTCTTTGGAGGTCTCTGAAGAATTATGCATGAAAAAGAGTATCTTCCCTGTCACTCAGAGTTTGGTTTCAGTGAGCATCACATTCTACTCTGTTGTTCTACACACCTAGGCAATTATGAAAACTGTATTTTCTCAAAATATGTATTATCTTAGCCAGTGAAAATTAATTTGAAGGTCAGTTCCTCCAGTTTCCTCCCCAGCTGCTATGTAGAAGAAAAGAAATTCACAATTCTTTCCCTCCATTTCTTAAGGCACTATTGAAAACTGAAATTAGGAGATTGTGTAGAAAAAGAGATACTAAAATGTATAAAATCCTAACAGAAAAAAAATTTTCCTGCATCCCTGAATAACAGAAGGCTTTTTGGTTATTTACTAGCATTAATGATAACATCTAGTCATCAGTAAATTATTTTTAAATTTTTACCTTTTTGATAAACTTCTCCACAATCTGGACAACATGCTTGTAGAGCTGGAAAACAAACATGTAAATTAATGCATCAGTACTAAACAGTAGCACATCATTTTGTAAGTATTTTAACTATTTGCACTTGCTACCACTTAAGAAAGACTAGAAAACTTGCACTCACATCCTAGAAGAATAATGTTACTGAAGTAAATAAGCCACCCTTCCTGTCAAAAGTGTGTTAGTATATACACAAAACACATACTGCTACTAGAGTTCTTAGTGGGAGCTAAAGTGAATACTGCTTTAAAGCAAGTCCACTATGTGCTAGTTACATCCTGCAACACTGAAAATTTTATTACATAGAAATCGTAACAGCCTAGTGAGTTTAGTATTAAAAAGCAATGATTAAAAAAAATCCAGCTGGCAGTACACTACTGATTAGTCTAAAACCAAGAGATGAAATTCACCACCCTCTTGTTTCTAGATAACATTCTTAACATCAACTAGAATCCAGAAAGAATCAATAGATTTACTTAGGAGTAAAATAACAGAATATTGCTACTGCTACAGATTTGTGTTTGTTGTATTTTACCTTAATAGCTTTAATGGCAGCTTTTGTGATGAGAATCATTTTTGCTCGGGAAATAGGAGGCTTCATCTCCATCAATGAAAAGAGCTAATCAGAGAAAACAAATATTAAAAATAAATTCTGAAGTTTAAGCAGTTAACAAAAAAGACATTTCAAACAACTGACTGATTATTGACACCCCATGGTATGTACCCTCACAATGCTAGCTGGCCATAGAAACAAAAAGACTAATGAGCAGATTTTTCTGGGCAATGTTCAAATTTGTCTTGCTTGTGAACTAACTAATATTCACTCATTTACCAGACTTTGATAAGGGTGCTCTCGAAGTTCCATTTGTGTCTAACACTCAGTATCTGTTATCGTGTGGTACAGACACTGCTAATTTATGGTATGGGAACTTGCTAATTTACAAAACTATTACAAACTAGAAATAACTTCAGCATGACTTGCATTAATCTGAGCATCTGCTGACCAACTAGAAATATGAGGATGGCACTACAGATGGCTAGATTAACATAATCCTCTAATCTTAAAGTAACAAAGTATGACAACTTTCATCTACTGAGCTGATCAAATCAATACTAAATTTTCCAATTATCCCACCCACACAGGCATTACAAATGTACATATCTCCATTGAAGACCATTTCACTTGCTATGACCATATCATGTTATTAAAATGAACTGCACCAACTGTTTTGGAGAATTGTCTGTACTATTTTCCGTATGAACACCACCCAGTGGAAAACTTAATTCTTTGCATGTGATGAGTTGAGGTATTCTGTGAACGCAAATTACAGAATAACTCTTAAGTTATTCCTGCAAACATAGTCCAGGCACACTATTTGAAAGAGCTGTAATCACACATTAAGAAGAATGCTATTCTGTTAAGACCATTAAGCACAAAAAGAGATTCTGTGGTACTAGACTTAAATACTTTTGTTTCTAAGTCTGAATTCACAGAACACATATTCCAGTCCAGCTCTTTAAATCTGAAAGTGTGACTCTAAGCAAAAAAAACCCTCCTTTTCAAATAGCATCACCATGACTTACATCTCATGCCTAAGGAAACTGATTAGAAAACATTTTGAAAATGTCTTGAGCCTAAGCATTCAGAAAAGTCTTCCAGTACTGACCATAATTCTGAGAACAGGTATTATATTTGACACTGCAGAAACCGAGAAACTAAAAGTTGGCCACAAGACTGTCAGAGTTGCTGAAACATCACGGAAGGATTGAATACAGAAAGCTAAGGGGTGAGCGATACACCTTCCCCAAGACACCAGTACCACATGACCAGCACGACACTCTTACTGTACTCTGATTCCTGTAGAGCACTTTAAGAGAATAGGGAAATTAAGGATTTGGGGAGCTGTTTTTGTTTTCTTTTGCTGGTTTGGTGGTGGTGGTGGTTTTTAATAGATTTTTGTTTGTTTTATAACAACCTTACAGTCTGGCACTCCTAAGCATGCACATACACACCAGGAGACACTAAAATCCAATGCACATCTCACCACTTTCCAGACCACTTTGCCTACTCATGATCTAGTGAATTCTGTATACTCCACAAGCTGCTGTTGTAATTCCACACCATAAAATAACCACTTAAAAATCTACACAGTATTCTACATTATGTTTTTATGGTACACCATTCACACTTTTCTTCATTAGACCTGGAAGCACAATCCACTTTGTCGGGACCACTCTTCTCCCATTTCCTAAGCAGAAAGAGAAGCCAAGATATTCCAGTACTACTTTAAATTCCTCCTTTTACATCACAGTTCATGGTTATATGCTCTGCTTCATTAAGTACTATTTTCTATTCTTACTATAAACTTAACCTTCTAGTTCAGCAGTGGCTTATTGAAGGTAGAATGATTACATTGTCATGATTTTTACCTCTAAAATATTCCCCATAAATCATAGATAAAATGGTATTACATAATTTCCTTTTGCTCTTCATAATAAAGAAAAAATAGAGCCCTTGAATATTAGCAAAAAATGTGATCAACTATTTGCCACAAAGAAAAATAAGGGAATAAAATATCTTTATTTGAAAGTATAATAGAAAGTAAGATGTAATTTAAAAACCTCTTATTTTTCTATTAATTTAAAGTTCCAAGATTCTTGTGAAGTTACCAACTTAGAAAGATTTATCCTCTGTGTCAGTTATAGAATAAAACAATTGAGAAGATAAAAAATATGTCCAAATGTTTAAAGGCAAGTAATAACAAGACTTAGTAATGCAAAATGAAAGCCTTGCATCAATAAAATACAAAGAGTAGGCAAGAAGGCATTTTCTTGCTTAATTTGATTCCTGTTTCAGAAAGTATGAAAAAAGAAAAATTACCCTTCAAGACAAAGGCAAGCAGATACCTTTTCCAACACCAAGTCAAGACTATGACTTTTCATTATAAATCTTTCTAAAAGGCAAGTTCTAGTGTCAGGATGCTTGATTTTTAAAGCCATTCAAGTTTTAAGAAATATTTCTATCTAATATACCTGAGTGCTAAGAAGTCACACTATGGACAAAAGCTGCCAGACAACAGACAGAAGGAAAAGAGTGACCAGTGAGTTGGCGTGGTTACTTAAAAAAAACAAACCAAAACAAACTCGTTCCATTTGTAAGTATATTCCTTCAGAGTAAGTATGAAGAATTCTCAGGAACAAGCCAGTGATACTATTAAACCTCAGGAAAATCTGTTTCAAGAGGCAGTGAAACACAACAAAGAATTTCCAAAACATCCACAAACCACTGGCACAAGCTCCAAAAATGAGTTAGAGGAACCAATACGAAGAAAGGCACTCCATATCCTTTCCTTCACACCTGTAGCAGCAGCTAGTCTTGCAGAAAAGCTAGCCAGGCCCACACAACAAGAATTAAGATGCTAGTGTGAAAGCAACACTTCAGCATTTATATTTCAGAAATACAATAAACAAGGGGCAGCAACAAATAAGAGTCTTAAAAGATATCCCCAAAAATGACACAGCAAGCAGGAGAAAAAAGGAAAAACTGCTGGAGAGCAGGAAAAAGAGAAATCAGCTTGATGCATGGAAGAAGCCAGGGAGCACACAATAAAGAATATGGCAGTTTGAAGACGTCATTAAAGAATATGAGAAAATGAAAACTCAGGCTAATAAGGTTGGAATAAAAAACATCCTTGGAAGAACCGGATTGAGCACATCACTGTAAATTGCTTCTTCACTATTACAGACAGCATTCTGGGCAACAGCAACAAGAATGAAGTAAAAGTAATAAGGTCAGTATACAGAGATATTTACAGTTCAGGATTAATTACAGCTGAAACATGCATCAAATTGAGATGCAAATATACGTGTATATATATAAATATATATATATACACATGCATATATACACACATATATACATGGGTATACATGTCTGTGCCTATGTTTATATATGTATATTCTGCCTTCTCAGATACACATATGCCATCTCTTGAAATAGCACATCAAAATTTTGTTGCCTTTAAAATTTTTTTAAATTATTTTAGAATATTCAAATGGCCATTTTAAAAGTTATATTTTATTTAATCTATGGTATAATTGTTACAGGTGTCAAAACCATGCTTTAAAGACAGTTAAATCTAAAATTTACCCACCTTACTAGCTCCTTGTGGATTGTGTTAGAAGGGGAAACCGTTCGGTAAGACATGTATGTACATTTATATAAGCTCAATTGTTCTTGGAACTTCTTTCATACACATTTACCAAACCAACTGACAAGAAAAAAAAAAAAAACGCTCTACTTTCAGAGGACCACCCTTCTAATAATACATCTAATTCTTCAAAGACACAATGATGAGCTCAAAAAGCAACTTAGATGCTTTATAAGGGATCCTGTCCCTGAAATGCTCTGTGCCCTGTAAAGCTTGACCAGTTACTAGAAAGTACTTTCTGATTTTACCCACCACAGCTGGATGTTTGGAGAAAAAAAACTGCTCCCAGTTTTTTTTCTCTATTTTCCTTCTCCATGCAGTGACACCACTGACTGAAGAAGCAGCAGTAGTTAGCTCTGTCTCTACTTCTAGTGTCACTGTCCCCAGCCCATTCGCTTCGCAAAGAAAACCATCCAGAGTATCCAGTTCACTGGGATGGGAGGCGGGGAGAGCACCACAGGGCAAGACATAGCAGGGTAAAAGAAATCGGATGAAACATTTTTATGTAAGAGCTAATTAATTCAAGGACTATCGAAAGCTTGTATCTTTATGCAGTTTTGATAATATTAATACTTTAAGACAAATTATTTCCTGATGTCTGGCTCATACTCTTTCAGATACAAAATAAAACTAACATAGAAAAACAGAAAGGCTTAGCCACAAAATGCTACTGAAATCATTAAAAAAAGAACACAGTTCTGTTTTACACAAACTGTATCTTAGAATACAATTTCACTTTATGAATTTCCAAACATTTTAAATATAGGGAAAGTTCAGAAATCTGTGCACTCTAGCTGCACATGCGTTTTACAAGTATCATTTTTTTTAAAAGGAGCAATTTCTCTGTTGCTCTGTATCAACCCACATGCTCAAAAAACGTGGAAGCGTTAAAGAGTCTACTAATCTCAAGCCACAATGCAAAATGCTGATTCAAGAGTTTTTGCATGCTTTTCACAACAGTAGGGAAGAAGAGAATGACATATCTATGAAGCCAAGAACCTGAAAGGCAGAAAAATCACCTGTGTGTTTTCAGGCTGATAAATGCAAGTAATAATGATGAGCCACTCATTACATCACAGCACATAGCAAAAGGATGACTAACCATATTATATTGCTGCTATTTAAGAGGCTAGTAACCACCTCAAACTAACATTTAATGTAAATTACAGAAGTACTATGGAAAGCACATGGCAAAAGTGAATTAAGAAGGTTTTCCAATTCAAACTGTAGAATTTGCTTCACTTCATAAGACCTGGGTGAAGTGTACAAAGAGGAGTGGGCAACAGGAGAGGTAATACAATGATGGCCTTTAGTTTTCAGTCTTTCAAGCAGCAAATGCCTATTGAGGGTCCATCTTCCACCAAAACCTAAGAACTACGCTTTTTTGAAGCAAAATGGAAAAATCACTTTCCAAATTTACACAGATTCTTACCTTAGACTCCTATACAAACAGAATGTTTGGGCATCGCATGTCTTCAGAACAAGAGCAAATTGAAATGTAGGAATGCTATCAGCTTCCCTACTTTACTGAACTCATTGCAAGAGAAGCAAAACCAGACAGTGACACATGCACATCACTACAGAAGGAGCAGGGATGCCACAGGAAAAACGTAAGACATGGTCAGAGGAAAAAAGACAGCCTATATACATTCCAAACCTGAAAACACCTAGGAGAAGTGATGTCATCCAGTGAGACTTATTCCATTCACATAGAAGTAAAAAGATGAGGAATATGTATCATTTAGGGTGTCTTGAGCTCGATGTACAATCTTAATTCTATTTATGTTTTAAGCACAAGATAATGCAGCAGAAAGGTAAAAATATTTTTTCAGGCTTGAACTGAATCCTCCAGCTTTGCTCAGTAGCTCAAGATTCTTTGACACAAAAAGGTCTCTTTGTTTACAAAATAAAGAGGTAGGGCTCCATTTTACATACTTAGTAAATAAAACGCACAGAGAATCAGCACCACAGATAGAAACATGATCTCTTGAAAGAAACACAGTGTTTAGTCATCAGTGGAGATCAAGTACTGGGGTCATTGTTACAATACCCTACTTCAACCTTCCCCTCTAATTTTCAGAGAGCAATCTAACATGCCCTCAACAATTTTGTCAAGTCTTACATGTCCAGGAATATTTTTCTAGGCAAGTTCCATATACACACATAACACAGGACTCTAAACAGTCATTCACATATTTGTTCATGTGTCTACAGAATAAAAGCATGATGGAAGACATGATTAACAAGTACAGATACCATACCATTCTGTTAACAAAACACAAATGCACGATCAGATCTTTAAAAGATTGGATGTTTTAAAAAGTACACACAGGTCCAAAGAAAAGCTGTTAGCCACTTTAAAAACTCACTAATTCCCTTCCCCTTTCAGGTACCCATTCTGCCTTGAGCTACTAAGAAAAGGAGGAATAAAATTATGACTACCAAAACTCTGTCATTAAGCCGTGTCTCAGAGGATCAATATAAATTTTAAACTCTTGACCATCAGCTGTGAAGCACACCAAGTATTAGGTGTTGCTGAAGGCAAGAGATGACCATAAAGTTCACTGCTGTCAAGCTACTTTCTTTGGAAAATAAAGTGAGATTTAAATTTGATCAGATATGAACCTCAGGCAATGAAGCCTAATAGCATTTCCTCAACTAAGCTATTTCTGCGGCCCAGAAAGACCATTCACAAATTCTGAATCACTGGGAAGAAGCACCTTTATGAAGAGCACTCATATGAAAATGGCATCATTAAAATACACAAAATAGAATTTTGTTTTCCACAGGGATTTTTGAAACTTATCTGCCTCTTTGGATCAGTGCTGTATTCTTAAGTCCAGCATGTGTCCTGAAAGCTATTCATCTCGTTTCTTCTCCATCAAGAATCTCTGCTAACTCTAATGCCACAGTTTTCAGTATTCCTGGAAATAGTTCAACTGAGAAGCAACACGATCACAGTGATAATGACCCTTCAGTTACCATGACACAGTCATAAAAGAAACAAGCAAACTTTCACCACAAAAGAACTGCTCCCTACTTCTGTAATTTGTCTGGGCCTCATGGTCTAAAAAAAGGACTAAATTAAATCTGAAACTCTAGTAGCATTCTCCTATATTCCTCTCCCTCTTATCCCATCCAAATAGCATTTGAACTACTGCTTAAGCACTCTTACTTAAAAATACAGCCTATTGTACCTACTGGAATTTGGGAATCATTTTAGCCAGCTACAATAAGTAGCAGCTTTCACTGTTTTCTTAAAGGGACAAGGACGCCAAAATGCACAAAAAATATGCTAGTCTTTCCTGCAACCGCAGATACTGGTAACTGTGTCCTTCCCATAGAACAGAGGGAATCTAACTGGGGTTCATGAGTGCCAGGAACTGCTGAAGAACCACTGCAAAGGATATCCTGCTAACCTCTATTTATAGGACATGGGGAGAGGAAGAACAGGGAGCAACAGATTGTAATAGAACATGCAACATAAAGTATTATCATTAGTATAAAACAGATCAAAATTACAACTGTCTAATTTACTGAATATGGATAAATAGTAAAACTGCAACTCTAAAGAAACATCCCCCAAAAATACTATGCTGCTAGTGAATCAGACACACTTCAATACGATACCAGTTGTTTCAGAGGTACAGATTAACTATTACCAACCTGAGACACAATCAAGTGAATATACTGCATTACTCAATACAAATATAAGATTACAAAATAGGAAACTTGACTTTATTCTACTTTCAGAAACAAAACATGAAGAAATCTGTACTTTTTCTAACCAGCAAACTATCCTCAAATTTTCCAGATTAAAGAAAACAAAACAGATAATCCTTAAATTAAAACAAGGCAAGGATCAAAACCTTTCTAAACCAGGTGTATGGATTTGGATTGGGTTTAAGAAAACGGCTTGATTATTTTCTTGAAGCTCTGCATCATCATCAAGTTACCTTTTGTGATTTACTTACAATGATATGCACCTATTCTAACTCTTTCTTCCAGAAAACAGTTTGAACTAGTTTCCACAAGTAAATACACTACATAACTGTCAAATCCCACCTATTCAATTGGGAATACCTGCTCACAGTACAGCTGCATAAAGTGGCAAACAAGTTTGGTCAATACAAAAGATGTGTTTGCTCCTGTAGAAAGATAAGAATTTTAAAGAGGCACATTTATGGAAAATTTGCATTCGAAGTATAGGTGCAAAGAACAGGACTAAGAGAACGGGCAACACAACCAAACGTGAACAAATTACATAACCTGTTCCAAGTTACCACCTACTGTCAGAGTCAAACTAATTGACTCTTAAGAGTCCTTTCCTAGCTTGCCACAATTGCTAAGTGCAACATGCCAGCTCAAACCTCTATATTTTTTACCTCCTGTCCAATGGACAGTTAAGATCACACACTCATCACTATTAGCTGATAGGCAGAAACCTGTTACTTCACAGCAACATAATCATATATACTGTCAGAAGCCTAGAACCCAAAGGGCAGAAGATGACCTTAGCAAGTAGAACTGGAACCTAACTTGGCCAGAACTGTTAATGGTTTCTACAGGACTGGAGAAATAGCTCCAGCCAAAACAAGATGTTTCAAACTGCATAAATGAAGTGTTGCTGGTGCTTCTGTCTTGCTCCTTAAGATCTTTTGTCCAAGAAGTCCATACCAATCTAACATCTTCAAGAATGCATTATCTACAGCCATGATGCAAACCTGGACCTCCCACCATTCAAGAAATTGCTGTAATCGCCAAACCCAACCCGAAAAATCCTAAATGAGCACATCACCTGAAGCAGTAAGTAGCATTTCTTTTTTCATGTAGACTGACAAAGGAGCTGACAGCTACAACCACCACAGAAGAGACAGTAAACGGGAGGCACATCACCTCTAGCATACACGGGCAGTCCAGCAAAAAAACTCAGGGCAGCTGCAGTTACAAGATGCCATCATAAAACTACAGTTCTTCATCTCAAGTAGTACAGTGCAGCCAGTAAGTTCAGGAATTCTTGACTTACACTATTCTCCAGATAACCCTGATTTTCACTGCTGAAGCTATTCTACACTCAATTAAATACTTAATTATTCAATGAACAGACTGGTACCTCTAAATCCCACATCTATGCACTCCAAGTTTTACAAAGTGAGCTCTCTAACACACACTAGCCTCCTCTATCCCCACCATTGCGTGAACAACACTGAGATTTTTTGTAAAACAGCTCTTTCACCTTCTCCATTTTTATTGAGAAAGTCCAGAAATTGAAGAATATCTGACTGTAAATCCTACCATCCACAAAAAAAAGTTTGAAATGTTTCACGCTTTATTTTAGTATGTATTGTTTTCCACACACAGCTTCAGACATGCTGGTAAATTAAGAGAACAGTTTAAGAACTGGATTTATATTCTTAGTCAATATCATACACACCTTCTCAGAACAGGATAGTAATTACACAAGCTCCGAATTTAACATGCTAGCTTTATACATAAGAAGCGTGAAACTAGTTATACATAGATACTATTGCAGAACAAGGATTTTAGCAAGTACAGTTTTGTTCTCCCCTACTGATGTGCCAATAAAATCCAGTGGTTTACTATCTTTGAAAGCTGGTCATTAGAATTTCACTCAGTATTTCTCATTGCACCAAACAATATCACACTTCTACGTATTAGTGGAAGATGTATGAAATAAAACATGTCCACTTCTAAAACTGTTTAATCAGAGAATACTTAGAAACACTTTTTTTGCTCTAAAGTCACACATACTTTCACCACCAGATCAGCAGAAGTTTTATTGAGAAACACTAAGCACTGTTTGTACAAGTTTTATCAGGTAGCAACATGATGAAATGAATTAAGTGAAAGCAATCATAGAACTAGAACTTCTGTTGGTATTTCAGCACGTAATTCTGTTCTCTGTTTACAGGAAAAGTGAAAATGCTGCATGTGTGCCATTCTATTTTAACGTATTTGAGAAGATTGCTGCATACCCTTCCATATTATTGGTTCTAAACAGCAAAATACACACGTAACTTAAGCAAGTAAATAGAAACAATAAAACTGTTAAGGAGAGGTGTACACGACCTACTTTTCCCTTTGTACTTCTAAAATCGTGTTGCGTAGGTTTTAAGTTTTGTGTGCGTGTGTAAGACAAGCGGTGGAGAATGAACTTTACACAGCATGACTTTATCACATGAGAGTAGTCTGCCATTTTTCCTGTTTCTGTTCAGCAAACATGCATAACAACCTAACCTTCAAAACATCTAAGCATTGTGGAATGGGTTCTAGTTTAGCGTTATCAGATTATCCATAGCGAGAATATGCATGTTCTACGGTTCATACAGGATCTGCAAAAGTCCAACTGAGGCAAGAGTGTTATCTAATACAAGAATCATTTTAAGTCACGTGTGAAAAACTTTATTAAGTAGAGGCTAAAGTATCTTGTGCATTACGAAAAAAAAAACAAAAAAACAAAAAAACAAAAAACAAGATTTTGCTTCTGATTCCTATTGCCTTCCTACAGAAAAATTTTTAAAAACTGAAGACGACAGGGACCTTCTGTGTAGCACGAAAGGACATGAAATGCCTTAGCCTTTCCAACCTAGCTACCATCTTCTTAACGTTGGGATGTATCTCAGTTACATCCCTAAAGTCGTTTCTATATAGAGATAAGCCCCCTCGCAATTTTCCCTCTCTCCATTCAATCTCCAGCCTATCCTGCTTGCTGCGTGTTCACATGGCACGTCTCTCACCAAACCACTGAGAGGAAGCAGAACTGCTTCGCGCCCCGAAGCGCGGCTTCTTCCTCCCTAACGACGCGCATGCAGTGGGAACGCCTTGTAATAAGGATCCCTGCTCAGACGCTCTCCAGTGGGGTGAGGAGGAAACCGACGGGGGAGAAAGCAGAAAGGGAGGCCCTAAGATTCCCTCAGATACCCCCCTGCGCCTGGGAAGGAACCTGGTTTGCGGCGTCGCTCAGGGAACGCTCCAGGCCGTTGCAACTGTCGCGGCGGGCCTAACGCTCGACTCCATTTTACTCAGGAGACCGATCTCACCTACCCTTTGCCCCTCAGGCTGGCGGGAGGCCCTGCACCGGGCCAGGACAAGTGCTGCCTGGGCCCTCCCCACCACAGGCCTCTGGAGGCGCCGCACCGGGCCCGCGCGGCCCAGAGCCGGAAGCCGAGCACGGTTTGGGGGGCAGCGATGGCGGCCACAGTGACCCTCCCTGCACCGTCGCGGTTCCCAGGCCCGCTCTCCCATCTTCTTCCTCCCCGACCCCCACCTTCCCCGGCTCCCACCTCCTGGTTGAAGGCGTTCACGGCCTCCATGTTGGCGGCAGCGGCTGATGCGGGCGGGCGCCCGCGCGGGGGAGGGGAAGAGGGGAGGGCGAGGAGGGGCAGCTCGGTCCCGCTCACGGGCTGCGCACGGACATGGCCGTTAAGGCGGCGGCGGGCCTCGCGTTCTCCCCTCGCCCTCGCTAGCGTGCTCGGTGCGGTGTCTCCCCGGCAGGGCCCCGGTACAGACCGTCTCTCCCAGTGGGATGGCGGAACCTACGCCACGCACAGCACCCTGGGATCGCGCAGGCCTCCCGGCCCCGCGCCACCCACAGGAGAGAGAAGGGAGAGGAGGGGGAGGGGAGCAGGGGGAGGAGAAGAGGGAGGGAGTGCGCGCTCGACGCACCACGTGACGCGGTGCCTGGTTACTCGGCGGGCACCG
>VWZI01020038.1:930369-955405 GCA_013396835.1 Psilopogon haemacephalus
GGGGGGGGAAGAAATCCTGTGCGAGAGACAGAGATTCCTATACCTAAGTTTATGTGGCAATGGGTAACTGTCTCAGTCTTTATAAGAGAAGCTTGAACGGATTGCTGAGGTTCACTTGATTCAGGAGGGTTCTGTGTTGCTGCATCAATCCAACAACACAGATGTCAGATTCTCTACGATTCCATTGAAGTGCCCTAAGAGGTTTTGTTGTTAACCAAGTACTGGTGGCACAATCCTTGTTTGTGGCATCTATTTAGCTTTTCAGGTTTTGTCATGCTGATCTTGAGAACACAGGATAAGGAGGACTTTCTCGAACCACTGGCTGCAGCTACTTCCAACTGGGGTGAATGAAGTTATCTGCTTAAGATACGTCTTCAAGTAGAGCTTTGAGTCTGTCTTTCCCCACTTTACCAGCATTAGAAGGATGCTAACAGTTGTTATAGCTCTGAAATTTCAGAGACAGCTTTTGCCTTTCAGATGAAATGACTTCGCATTAAATGTGTAGGCACCTGGATTTTGTTTGCTACTGTGTCTACAGCAAATAAGTCTTAACAGACTCCTTAGGTTTTAAAACGCGTTTTAGTTTGGGGTATTTGGGGTTTGTTGGTTTGTTTGGGGTTTTTTTCATACTATTTTCATTGTTGAATGATTTTTGACCACAACAACCCGAGGCAGTGCTACAGGCTGGGGCCAGAGTGGCTGGAGAGCAGCCAGGTAGAGAGGGACCTGGGGNTTACGACTTATTTTACAGTTCCTGTTGTAGCCAGAAGATGGCACTTATGTATGCACTAAGAAAGAATGAGGATAGTTTGCTCGAAGTGTGTTTGTAGAATTTCAGTAAATATCCTGGATAAATAACTCACAGGATGAAAGATCACTTTGATCTTGTAGCACATGAGGGGCACAGATTCAAGAACAAAGTCCAGGAACTTGTTACTCGACATAGAAACTCCTTTAATTCCTTATTCAGTAGTGAAGATGTGATATGCCCCTGAGTTCAGAAGGCCACATTCAAACAAAAATCCTGTGTGTTTGGGTTTGTGTGGGTGGGTTTTTTCTTTGTTTGTTTTGTCTTTAAGGAGAATAATATAAAAGCAGTTTCTAGGACTTCCCTCCCCATTCCAGATGAGATTTTGAGTTACACATTAAGGCCCGGTCTAAAGATGATTTTGCGCTGATACAGCTTTATCACCTATGGTTTTTATACTTCTGTTTGCCGTTCTTCCCCAAACCTATGGTATTTATATATTTCATGGGTACCAGGTTGTACTTTTCTCCATCATGACTAAGTTCCATACCCATTTGTCATAAGCCATCTCAACATGAAAATTTTTATCCCAGTATAATCTTGTCAGACATCAGGAGCATTGCTCTAAACTAGTCTTGCTAATACAACAAAAAAAATAGATACATCTCTTCTATGCATTCAAGTTGGAAGGGATGGAGCTCTGAATTTGCACATAAGAGGTTGCAGGGAGGGAGAATATAAAGTGGCTGCAATTCATCTAGGCAGTTTCCCAAGGCTGTCAGCATGTTTTTGTGCAGAACATGGGGCCCATCTAAATCAGAGCAGAAACAAGAGTGGATTGTCTGCCCTGCTGTGCATGGGATAGTGCTGCACAAAACCCCTGGATCTGTGCCTCTGGTGTTCTTACAAGATCACGATCCAGACTTCTTCTAGATCAGTGACTGCCGGAGTTTTGAGGACACCAGTTGTCTGTTCATCACACTAATAGCCACAGACCTCCCATGACCTGTCACTTTCATCTGCTGTTCCCTATAGACTTCTTCCCACTACCCCTTTTTATCACTGATTTTTTTTTTTTTAAATTTACTTTCAGAGCTTTTGCTTTTCTCTCTCTAAAAGCAATAAGCATTTTATTGGATGTTGGAAGCTTGCATACAAACTTCCCTAGCCCATGAGTTGAGTTATTTTTCAGTCAGAAAAATAACTGTGAGAACAACTTGAAAACCTGTTTGTGTTTTCATTAGATGTTTCTTGGGATTAAAATATTTATATATATATATACACACATGTATACACACACATTCATGCTGCACCATGGCCACTAACAACCTGATTTTCTACATTGCATGCAGAAGGATTCTTGCAGAGGATGGTTCATCTCCTGGCTCTGGTGGTAGTTTTTGAGATTCAAGACAATATTCAGCCATGTCAAACTTGAGCCCAGTCTTTCAAGACCTGTATCTGAATGGTAAGCTCCTAAACAATCAAAAGGACTTCTGGGCCTTGACACCTGATGACTGCAACCAGCAGTCTGGGAAAGGAAAACAGTCAGAAAATACCTTTGGTGTCAATTGTATGCCAGTGTCAAGTAGTTCACCACTTGCAGGAGATAAAATGCTATGAGCTGTGAAATGGACTGCAGGAAGTTCTAGGGGTGGGCTGGCTGGCTGCATCCAACCTGGCCTCTGGGAGGTTGCAGTGTGTGTGCTGTCTTGCCACTAGTCCAGAACAGGGTCTTGGTTGGAACGAGACAGTTATTAATCCAGACTGCATGCTTGGGTTTGTTTGTTGTCTTTTTTTTTTTCCCTCTGGCATGGAAACCAGGTCTCAGTAGTTCTTTGAATAGCTGCAGGTGCTTGGCAGTTGGATGTGAGCCTTCTGCTGCTATGTGATGTTCACTGCTTGGGCCATAGGCTTCAAGCAGCTCTTGGCAGCATGAGCGTGGCTGTTACTAAACGCATGTCTAACTGTGCTTCCTTTGACCGTGAATCATTAGCTGAACCATTACAGGCTTCATTTGCAAAACTCACTGGGGTTTTTGGCAAAGCAGAAATACAGTCATTTCTAATATAAATAATTATTGAAACAGACTCTGCCAAGATAAATGTTACTCTGCATGTGTGAATCTTCCACTACTTAGGTACGTGGTGGCTACGTTGTTGCATATGCTACTCTTAAAACCTCATTACTGAGAAGAGAGGGGTGTTGTGAGAGCCTGAGTTGCATATAACTGAGATCTGAGTGTAATGTACTGTGAGAGTTAGAAGACTTGGCTTCTGTTTGTTTGTCCTGCAGCATCCTTGTGTTGCTTGCTCAGCCACTTGGCTGTGGCACCTCTTCTGTCACATGGTAATGGTCCCTCTCAGAAAAATTAATTGCTCATTTTGACATCCCAGGTGGATTAGCTTTTATGAAGCGAGGAAAGGGCTTTGCACAGTCTGTTGCAAAATAAGAAGATGTGAAACATCAATGCAAATCAGTTTGTATTTGCCTGCTTAATATATCATGAGATATGTTTACATTTCATTAGGTGGAGAAAAACAGCTTCTGAACCCATTAACTGAAATTGAGTCTATCAAAATAGCAGTATACTGTTGAGGTGAAATTTCCAGCTAATTGCTCTGCTGCCTACATAGTGTATGTGGGTTGTTCTAACTCACACAAAAATCCTGTTGTGTGCATGTGAAGTTAGTGTTCACTCACGCTGCGTGCTCATCAGTCAGGTCTGTAGATGGAAGCCCTGTATTTTTCTGCAGAAAAGCAGTAGACATTTGTCAGCAAAGGTTCCTTCCAGTATGTCATATAGCGCACCTAGGTGTCCTGTCACCATGGCTGAGGAGGAGCCTATGTACTTTGCTGAGACAATCAGAAGGTTCTAGCTAGGAAGGTAGGTTTTTGTTCTTGTTGTTGCTGAAGCTCTTAAAATAATTGAAGCACTCTCAAAATCCTACTGTGAATGTAGAGTGATCCTTGGTTAGTTTGTGAAGGTACTGCAGGCAGCTGGCCCAGGCCTAAGTGGTAGCACATTAAGCTCTCAAGCATGATAATGCCTGCAGGGTGCTGCAAGCTGAAAGATGTCCTTCAGCTCTTCTTGCTGTTCACAGAGATGGGAAACTTTTCTTTTGAGGCAGCTCTGAAGTTCTCATTAACAAAAAGACCCAAACAAACAAAAAAGGCAGTATTAGAAATTAAAAGTATACCCTCAGCAAGTTCACTGATGATACAAAACTGGGGGGGGGGGATGATCAACACCCCATTAGGCTGTGCTACCATCCAACAAGATTGGGACAGGCTGAAGAGCTGGGTAAAGCAAACCTTGTGAAGTTCCATAAGGACAAGTGCAGGGTCCTGGGGAGGAATAACAGCAGGCATCAGTACAGGTTTGAATTGATTGTGGGCAATTAACAAAGCAGGAACTATAAAATATGTAGTTATTTTATTTCCAAAAGGCCCTGCCCACAAACTATGTACAAACTAGGTAAATTCCGGTTCTAATTCGGTTGAGAAAAATCATCACGAGGATGCTTGCAGGCAATTTAGTAATTTAGGAAAATCAGAATATTGGAAAAGTTTCGCCACAAACGGCTTTGCCCCACTTACAAATAGGCATCCTGGAGCCCTAGGGAAAGTCTGTTTTACTCATGGCACTGGAATAGAATTCAGAGAGAGTCCCTTGCTCCTTTGTGGCAGTGTTGGAACTGCTTGGTGTCTTGATAGCCATTGAGAGGCTTCCCGATCTTCCCTGACTTTAGCAGGTTGCTGGGAAAGAGGCAGATGATCTCTGACCTGATCCTGGTTCCTCTTGGCACAGAGGTTTGCAGAGGTGCAGGACCTGATCCTGGCTCCTCTTGGCACAGAGGTTTGCAGTGGTGCAGGCAGGATCTCTTGCAGTTGTGCAAAGAGCACGATGTCAGTAGTACTTCCTACCACAGTGTGAGGCACTTAACATCTTCTCCTGGGAAACTTCAAGCACTTAAGTTTCCAGGTTGTTCAAGCCCAAAAATCAGGGCTAAGCTGGTCTGAAGCATGAGGCAGAGCAGACCACTTTGTCCTAGCTGAGCAGTCCATAGAGCAGAGCAGCACACCCTGAAGCAGCACAGTGAGGCTGAAGCAGCACAGAGCAGCTCTATTGCTTGCAGCTTGGTTCAATTCATATTACTTGCCCAAGTGCAATGGCTCCTTTGGCTGCAGAGATTCACCAATCAGAATGGCATTTGCAAAGCAGACCATATTAAGTGAACACAATAAGGGCTTGCTTACCCTTATTTGGGCAAGACACTAACAAGTACCTAAATACCCGTGGGTACCTGTTTATCACTTTGGGAGGGCACATAATGACCCAAGCCTTTGTTTTACTCCAGCGCTTGCTTCCCCCATCAGCAGAAGGGTGAGGCCAGCCAGGACATCTAATAGGCCTATTAGCCTTCCACTACAATGTTTAGTGTTGTCCTGCTGGAGAGCAGCTCCATGGAGAAACACCTTGGGGTCCTGGTCAACACCAAATTCTGCATGGGCCAGCAACGTGCCCTTGAAGCCGAGACAGCCAATGGCATCCTAGGGTGCATCAAGTAAAGTGTGGCCAGCAGGTCTAGGGAGGTTCTTCTCCCCCTTTACTCTGCCCTAGTGAGACCACATCTGGAATATTGTGTCCAGTTTGGGACTCCCCAATTCAAGAGAGACAGAGACCTGCTGGAGAGAGTCCAATGGAGAGCCATGAGGATATCTGGGGGACTTGAGCATCTCTTCTACAAAGGGAGACTGAGACACCTGGGGCTGTGTAGTCTGGAGAAGACTGGGAAGGGATCTGATCAATGTCCATAAATATCTGAGGGGTAGATGTCAGGTGGATGGTGCCAATCTCTTTTCAGTAGTGCACAGTAATAAGACAAGGAGCAATGGCTACAAACTTGAATGTAGAAGGTTTCACCTCAACATGAGGAAAAATTTTTTTTACAGTGAGGGTGACAGAGGACTGGAACAGGCTGCCAAGATAGGTTGTGGAGTCTCCTCTGGAGGCTTCCAAGAACTATGCAGACTACTCTAGGTGATCCTGCTTTTGGTGGGGAATTTGGACTCAATGATCTCTGGAGGTCCCTTCTAACATTCTGTGATTCCCAGAGCTGTGAAAGCACTCAGAAGACTGTCTCACAGAAGTCCAAAGGAACAAGTTATGCCCTTGTGTTTTTCCTCAGGTTTGTGTGTGGGGAGGCAAGATGAGTGTCTAGGGGAAGGACTTTTGTCAGAATACACCCATCTGCAAATTCCACCAGCAGCGTCATGTGCATCAGGAAAGTGGAAGAGCAGCTGCAGAGTGTCTTCATCACCTTCCTGGCCAGTGCAGCTTGACCCATCCCATGGGTGTGAGTGTATGTGGTGTTTAGCCCCAGTCCTTCCCACTTCTCATGGAAGCAGAGAAGTCATTTGGGTCTTTGAGTATTTTAATTCCCTGTTTAAAAAAAAAAAAAAAAGTGTTCCTCTATTTTGCCCTGTTCATTGTCCTGCTCCTCTGCAGGCTCATTTTATATATTTGTACTGTCTTGCCTTCTGAGAGCTTGCTGTGGCTCTATAGCCTGACAATATTTGGGTTTCTGCACTTGCTCTGCTGTTGCTATGCGACCAGCCACCACTAGCAATTTGTATGACCCTTTCTTTGGATGCTATTAATAAGGAGGAATTAGTGCCAGCTGTAGTTGATGTGGCCATTTACACTCAGCCTTCTCCTCCTTGCCTGCCTGTTGCCTCTGATACTGCTTGAGGTGAGTTACTGTATCCTGTTTGGTATTGGGTAGCAGGTAATTTAATATTGACAGAAACAGAATGTAGGTGCCATAAGGTCGTCTTCACTGAAAATATGAAAACACAGAAAAGAAGAGATTGACCAAGGGTTTCTGTGACAAGCTCTTATAAACAACTGAAAGTTAGAAGGCCACATTAAAACAAAAACAAAAAAAAAATTTTAAACAAAACAAAATGCAGAAAACCAAACAAACCCTCAAAACAACTTTCAGGAAGCTATATGGGCAATTCAGACACTTAGAATCAGAATCATGGAATCAGTCAGGGTTGGAAGGGACCACAAGGACCATCTTGTGAAATCTAACTGTGGTTTTGTGGCTCCTAAGGAAACCTTTCCCTAGAAAGGATAAACTTTCTGACCATCCTTTGGGTAATAGCACAGTCCTCAAGGTGGATTTTCTGAGACAGAAGTAGCACTTAGGTAGTTGATTTCTACCGACTGTCAATGGCAATTTAGTACCTGCCTTTGAAAAGTCTCTTTCATAAAAGAGGAACTTACTTTTCCATTTTTGTTTTTCCAGCCTTGAACAGTGTTGTTGGAATTGTAGTGCCCTCTCCAGCAGTGCCACACATCTCCTTGAGCAAAGCACCTGGGGTGGCATTTCCAAGTGGACTCTGGCTTCAGTCGTCTGTTTTCAGGCCATACTCAGTATCCCCTTGGAGTTCTAGAAGTGTGATTTGTATTCTAGATTATCACTAAGAGGTTTTGGTAAGGAGCATTCTTAATACATTGGATCAGTGCATTGTTTTCTGTTGACATACCATGTGAAGGAGAATAGAAATAAAGCATAATATATAAACTATATTACCGTGAAGATAAACCAGAATAAATTGATAACTCTGTCTTTTAATGTATTTTCAAGGTCCCTACTAATAAGTGAGCTGCAGCAACAGTACTGTCGTGGTGCATTGATCCTTGTCCTGCATGCATGTGTGTGCATTACATGCCTGGAGAAACACACGCTGCAAAGATGCTTTCAGATCTATTCATTACTTCATTCTATTTTCCTGTAGTGATACCCACAAATAGGAGATATGTTGTAAAAATAGAATTAAGTTTTAGTGGATTCCAGGGGGGAAAAAAAAATAATCTCGTAATAAGTATTAATGTTGAATATATGTGGTTCCAAATACCATTTTATTTTAGATATTTTACTCAAATGTAGTGAGTGAGACATACTTCAGAATTAATTATGTCTGACATTTTGGAAAGATTCATAGAACTGTTCCGTATTTTTGATACTACGTTGTTTGGAGATCAACCAAAACATTTGGCATGTACTATGAAGATGTGTGCATTATGCTTTGAGCGGCCATGAAGTGTGTTAGCATTTTATTGGAATACTAAGAAAGTGAAGCTCATGTAATTTTGCTTTTTGTATGCATTTTTGGGTCTCTGAGAAGCCTGGCTTTAATCTGCCACAGGATGACATTTATATTTGTTGTTACTGCTTAACCAGTTGGGTAAAACCTTGGCTATTGAAAGTCAAAACCTTTAACTTCCTCAAGCAGAAAGCCTCCTTATATACAAAAATCATTGTTACATTAGTAGGGTTACTTCTAAAATAACCTTTTGTAAGAATGGACTTATTTTTGATACTGTGCTTTAAATATATTTATGTATGGCTCAATCCTCTTAAAACTACTCATTCAATTTGTTCAAAGATAAAGATCTAATGTTTTAATCTGTCTTTTTCCTTATCCTATATTATCATATTTTAGGGGACAGATTAAAGGAGTTATTATATCATAACTGTAAATGATTCAGAATGCTGCAGTGCATTTAATAACTACGTGTTTCATTTTAATCTTCTTGCTACATAATCTTCACTGTCAGTCAGTTGATTGTTTTTTTCATACCCACTTTGACTGTCTGGCACAGTAGAACTGCTATTTATGTGAGGAGCTTGCAGGATTACTGGCATCAGAAGCAAGCTGATGAGAAGAATGATTGGACAGTCAATCACACTTGATTTTCCTGATCCATCTCTGGTCCTTCAAGGGCCAACAAGCAGCTGAAAGTGCCCTGGGTCCTGCAAAATCAAGCTTGTTAGTGATGGCTCATGCCAGAGCAGCAGTTTTAAGCTGTGATAGTCTCCATTCTGAAGGGTCAGGAATTTCACATAATATAACAAGGGTATATGAAAGGTCTGCCTCAGGAAAAACAGGGTGTGCCTTATGTTGTAGGAAGCCATCCATAGTTTTGTCTTTGTACATCATTTATCTCTTTGCTGCACACTCAGCTAATGTCTTTCCATGCACTGGTGGTTTGTTTTACAGAAGTTACTGCACCTAAGGATTTGTGAAACTTCAGTTACTTGACCAAGAGGGTAAGAAGCTGATTTTCCAGGCTTCTCCTGATGCCATACAAAACATATGTAAGTGAAGAGAAGAAGAGCACAAGATCATCAAAGGTTAGATTTCTTATTTTCCATAAATGAGATAGATATCCCGAACTGAAAGGCAAATGAAGCAATTGAGCCCTTGCCACTTTTCTAATATTTTTTGCCAAATTCCACACACAGTCAGGGGCTGAACACCTTTGTAATGAGTAAACAAAAAGCTGTTGACTGTCTACCTAATCACTAGGTATTTAAATATATCCCTAGATTCATCACATAAACACAATTTTGTCCCACTTGTCCTTCAGCCTTCTGTGTTTTGCAGCTGATCACTGTAAATCTGCTTCTCCCTCCCTCGCATTTCCTAACAACAAACTTGTGATTAGTCCTTCCATCATCTTCGATGACAGGTGAAGCTAGGTTTTGTCAGATGATAAAATATTTCAGTGGATGAATGGATATAGCTGGAAAGAACTGCAGAGAAGCTAGCAAAAGCAAATCAAACGGTATCTACTGATTGAATAAAAGATAGGATCTCTCCCTACATGCAATGCTTTGCTTCACCCCTCCACTCTGCCTGTTCCAACAGTATTAACTTCTAATTCCAATGGCAAAACTTTGTCTTGACTCTCCCCTGGAGAAGCTGATTCATTACAAAAGAATAATTCTAGTTTATAGTTTGCAATGCCAGATGGGCTACTGTGATGCTCCAGCCCGCCTTCCTGTTTGACACACAGCATCGGGCTTCTTCCTGTTTGAAATACAATGTCTTTTAGAAGAAGACATCTGATTTTGATTTAAAGAATTCTGAAGAGGGAGGCTTTGCCACAATGGCTTGCTGGGTTGGTTGCTGTGGTGGTTAATTACTCTTACTGTTAAAAATGCGTCTTATTTTATAGCTTGGATTTGTCTATATTCAGCTCCCAACTGCTGGATCTCATTATAGTGTTGTCTACGAGCCTGTGTTCATACTTAGGCATACAGACTCTGAGCCTTCGCACCCTCCCTTTGCTAATCTTAAAAGGACCAAGTTCTTCTGCTGTAAACTATTTTGTTTAGGTCCTTCAGTCTCATAGCTCTTTTCTGAATTTTCTTCAGTTTACCAATTTACTTCTTGAATTGTGGAGAGCAAGAACAGATGCATTTTCCACATGGGTTTACATGACTGTAGAACACTGATCAATTAGTAGCTTATTTGTTTACTCCTTGCTTTTCCTGTGTGCATATACTGTTGGGCTGTATTTAAAGTTGATGAAGATGTTCTTTTTGATAGCAGAAATACCGACCCAATGCCTCTGTTGCATTATTTCTTCTGGTCATTTAAGACCAGACAGGAAGTAGCAGGGCCTGAAAATGACACCAAAGCCAAAGTTTTCATAATTAATTCCCCTTCCCTGCCCAATCTCTCACATTCATTAGCAAGGTGGATAAATCAGTGCTGATTCCAGGGAGAAGGTATGCCTGCTGTATAAACAGGTGCAGAAATTAATAACCTACTGAGTTTTGTAATAATCAACCTGATATCCTGACATGTTCAACCACATCTCTGAGTATGATGGAATCATGTAAATGCACAAATTCAGAACCATCTCTGGGATATTTTGTCTTTTGGGGTGCTTTTCTTGGGTTGGGATTTAAGGTCTCTTTTCTTTGTAATTATTTTTTAAAATCTGTAATTATTTTTCTCAGTTTCTCTAACAGTCTACCAATGAAAAACAAATCTGAACATAGGAGGAACTGTCTTCTACTTTTTCCTTGAAGGACTTCAAAAAGAGCAAGAAAGAGGTTCCAGGGAACTATAGACCAGTCAGCCTCACCTCCATCCCTGGAAAAATGGAGCGGCTCCTTCTGGAGAGCATCTCAAGGCACTTAGAAGAGAAGAAGGAGAATAAAGTTATCAGGAGTAGTAGTAGTCAGTGTGGATTTACCAAGAGGAAGTTGCGCTTGACTAACCTGATAGCATTTTATGATGACATAACTGAATGGGTAGATTCAGGGAGACCAGTGGATGTAGTCTACCTTGACCTTAGCAAGGCCTTTGACACTGTCTCCCATGACATCCTAGTGAACAAGCTCAGGAAGTGTGGAATGGAATAGCAGAGAGTGAGGTGGATTAGTGTGCTGGTTTGACCTAATTGGAGGATTTGAATATGAAATTAGACTATAGGCTGAGAAAGGAAAACAGTGATGATGCTACTTCACTCATAGGTTTACTGAAAAAAGAACGTTTGAGTTGTAACCCAAACATAGATAAGACAGAGCTGCTTGAGCTACTCTGGCTGCTGCATGTCTCTCCCTACCTTCCTAGCTGGATCTGAATAATTTCACTAACTTCTTTCTTGCTGCTAATCCCCCTGGCTGACCTACCTTCGATATTTGGTGCATAAGACAGATGGTGAGAAAAGGTTGAGAAGAGGGGGAAGGTGGTAGGGTGGTTAGAAACCTCAGGGATTTTTGATCTCTGGGAGGAGTGTGATGTTTCTGTATTACCTTTTACTGTATATTTCTGTAAATATCTCATATATTGTAAATATCTGCTTGTTTATTGTGCAAAGCTGTAAATATAAAGCTTCAGCCATCTGAGTCTAGCCTGGGTTATTTCAAAGTGGGGGGATGGGTAACTGCTGATCCACCATATTATTTTTAATTGGTGCCCAACGTGGGGCAGAGGTTGAATTTCATTTGTTTGATTGCTAATTAATCCTGGAAATTAAAAATAAAGCTGACCTGGCTGTTACATTAGATCATTTCTTCTGTAATGATGAGGTTTTTACATAGATGGCTTGTGGCCAAAATTGGTTCTTTTCTCTTGCATTTGGCATGGAGGAAGATTGAAAGAATGTTTTGGAATTTTGGCGATTATATATTTTTGTGGATTGGATTCAATATAACTGAGATAGTTACCAATATTGTTATTGATGCTTTTAATAGGTCAGAAGATATTAGTAATCAAATGAGCTATTCAGCAGCTCTGGTACACATGATTCTGCCAAAGAGCAGTGTTCCTGACCCTTGCCAAAACTTCTTTTCTAAGACCATGGTCTTAGATTATATCTGATGTGTGTAATTGTATTCTTATTATTCCTAATTTCTGCTCTAAGCATGAAAGTGTCTGCTACAACTTTAAAAAGATAGATCATACTAAGAGAAAGAAAAACAAAGATGCCTCTATTCAAACAGGTTTAGATACCAATTCTGGCTGTATGCCCAGAAAATGTACCCATAACAATGCTGATAGTACTGCAGCTGTTAACAATAACAAGTCAGGCACTCAAGGACAAGCTACTCAGGACTCAGTCCTATTTCTACAGTTTCTGCTAGCAGTTTGAATTTTCAGACAGACAATTCTGGTTGTAAGGCAGCAGCAGCTTAGGCTCCCCAAAATTCCGATCCATTAGGAGGCAAATCTTCTGTTAAACTGGCCCCGCCAAGATGAAACCTAAGGTTCGGTCAAAATATGGGTCAAAGGAAGACTAAGGGACAGAAGGCTCTGGTGCTCAGGAGGAGGAAGAAGAGGAGAATCTTTAGTCTTAAAGATTTGACTGGTTTACTTAGAGCAAAATATGAGGACAATGTAGGATTAGCTACCAAGAGGGAAGATGGCTCTCAGGAGATTAGGAATGCTGTTAGGAGAGTTTTGTTTGGCCAGGTACCAACAAGGAGAGGAAAAAGAGTGGACAAACACCTGGCAACCAAGCTTGGTGTGGTTAGCTTGTGGACACATCTTCTGAGGGTATGAGATACACCTCTCGAGATGACTTGCCATGGGTAGCTAGGAAATGGAATACAGTTGAGCAGGGAATTGAGCTTTTGAAGGAGTTTGCTGTGAAGGAAGTGCTTTATGGAGATCATGCCACACATAAGCCTAATAACATTCCTCTTGGAACAGGTCTTATAAAGAAGCTTATTAAATTTGCTCCTTCATCCTATGCTAACATCTTGGCTACCAAGTTTCTGTCAAAGGGTGATAATTAACAGCTCACTGTTGGTGAGTTCACTGACCAACTGAGGACAGCTTGTTGCATTCTACCCTAGTCTCTGCCATACAAACTATGACTACAAAGCTAGAGGATGACATGGAAGAACTGATGGAGGAACTTAAAACCTCCATATCCAATCTGGCACAGGATACCATTTCTTCATCATCTGACTGGGTGCATGTTTCTGCTGTCAGGAACAGATGCCCACCTTCTGCAAGGCAATTCTGGCCCAGGAGACAAATTCCACCTAGACACCGTCAATCATGTGCGTCACAATCCTGCATGACCAATTTGGTGAGAACATGAACAAATGGGATGGTCAACCTACTTCAGTCCTTTCAAAGAGAGCCAGGGAACTACAGAGTGACAGAAACAGAGGCAGCAATGCCAGAAGAGTAGCTGTCACTTCTTCAGTACTTCAGAGCAATTGCAATTTTTCAAATTGTAATTCCTCTCACAACAACACCACCACAGTTAGGAACTGGTTACAAGATAGAGTTCAGAGAGTGGTGATCAATGGTGCTAGGTCCAGATGGAGAGCTGTAAGCAGTGGGGTCCCCCAGGGATCAGTGCTGGCTCCGGTGCCATTCAATGTCTTCATCGATGACATTGACGAGGGGACAGAGACTGCTCAGCGAGTTTGCTGATGACACCAACTGATACACCTGAAGGCTGTGAGATACGGACAGACTGGAGAGCTGGGCACAGAGGAACCAAATGAGGTTCAACAAGAACAAGTGCAGAGTCCTGCATCTGGGGAGGAGTAATAACCTGCACCAGTACAGGCTGGGAGGTGATCTGTTGGAGAGGGACCTGGGAGTGCTGGTGGATAACAAGTTGTCCATGGGACAGCAATGTGCTCTTGTGGCCAAGAAGGCCAATGAGATGCTGGGGTGTACTAGAAACAGTGTGTCCAGCAGATCAAAGAAGGTTCTCCTCCCCCTCTACTCTGCCCTGCTGAGACCCCACCTAGAGTGCTGAGGTCAGTTTTGGGCTCCCCAGTTTTAAGAAAGACAGGGATCTGCTGGAGAGGCTTCAGTGGAGGGCTACAAGGATGATTGGGAGACTGGAGCACTGCCTTATTAGGAGGGGCTGAGTGACCTGGGAGTTTGTAGTCTGGAAAAGAGAAGACTGAGAGGGGATTTAATAAATATTTATAAATATCTGAGGGCTGGGTGTTGGGGTGAGGAGACAGGCTCTGTTCACTTGCTCCCTGTGATAGGATGAGGAGCAATGGATGTAAGTTGTAGCACCTTGACACAAGGGGGAACTTCTTTACTGTAAGGGTCACAGAGCACTGGAATAGGCTCCCCAGAGGGGTTGTGGAATCTTCTTCTCTGGAGACTTTCAAGGCCTGTCTGGATGTGTTCCTCTGGGATCTGTTCTAGGTTGTATCGTCCTGCTCTGGCAGGGGCATTGGATTCGATGATCTCCTTGGGTCTCTTCCAAAACCTAACATCCTGTGATCTTGTGATATGTTGACCGGAGTCTCTCCCTGTAAACAGCACTTTCTATACCCAAAATAGACTTGATTATTGCTTATAAATTTAGGGCAAATTTTGTAAAACTTCCTCACTAGGACTAGTCTGATTCTGTTGAACAGGAGTGTTCATTTGAGCATAGATTACCTATGTAAACAGATGTTTCAAAGATCACATATGCTTTAGGGCTAGACTAAATGACCCCAGCAGCACTAGTCTAAAGAAGCCAGAAACCAGAAGAGAAAGACGAAAAGAGCTAAGACTTATTTTTAGGCCAGCTTCCTGATTTTTGGAGGCATGAGTAATGATTTTGAGATTCTCAGATGAGTGTTACTGAATGAGGGCCTCCCTAGTGCTGGCTCAGCAGGTGGGCTGGCTGAGGGATCAGACAGGAGTGCAAAAGCCAGCTACCCCGCTGCTGATGGGCTTAGGAGGCAGGTTTTAGTCTGCAGCTTCAGGATATTCATGTGGAGACATGGCTGAAGCCAAACAAAACTCTCTCCAAAACTATTATCTCAGTTATACTTGAGGTTCAAGAGTTCAGGACTGCAGCAGGGGTGCACAGGGTTATGAAGGTGGTTTGGACATCCCTTATCTGGTGGTGGAGTCAGTTGCCCATTGTTGAGAGTGTTGAAAAGATGCATTTGGTGGTAGTACCAGATCTAAGATGTCTGGACATTTTGTCCAGATCCTTGAGTTGCAGCAAGGAAGCATTGTACAGTGCCAGCTGCTGAGCACTGTGTCCTGCTGAACTGCCTGTGGTTATGGCTGAAGTAGCTGCTGATTTCTGCCAGACTTGGTAGCCTGCCAGCCACTTTAGCAGTCTGTGCAGCTTTCCTTTTGCTAACACTGGCTAACTCCTCTCTCTCTGTAAGCATTTGGTGCAAATCCTTCCCTGGCATTAGCAGGACCAGAGCCTGAGTGGTCACAGCAGCAGGCAATTTGAGACTGGGGGCAAGAAATCTGTATTTGTACCAATTAGTGAGAAGGGCCAAGAAGCTCTTGTAGGAAAGATAAGTTCACCAACAACTCTTTCTTTGCTTCCCTGGTCCCTCTTCAAGGGGAAGACATGGGAGTCCTTGTGGACAAGTTAACTGTGAGCCAACAACATGCCCGCGTGGCTGAGAAAGCTAATGGTATCTTCAAATGCATTAAGAAAAGTGTGGTCAGCAGGTAAAAGGAGGTTCTCTTCCCCCTCTGTTCTGCCCTAGTGAGACTGCATCTGTAATATTGTGCCACAGTCTAGAGTCCTTGGTTCAAGAGAGACAACAAAATACTGTCTCGAGTGCACCAAAGAGCTATGAAGGTGATTAAGTGACTGGAGCATCTCTATTACAAGGAAGGACTGGTTCTATTTAGCCCTGAAGAAGACAGGGGAATCTTCTCAATGCTTACCAATATCTAAAGGGCAGGTGCAAGAGGATGAGTCCAGTCTCTTTTCATTGGTTCTCGGTGATAGGACAGGGATCCATGTGCACAAACTGAAACACAATAAGTTCCATCTCAACGTGAGGAAAAACTTACTTTGAGGGTGACAGAACACTGGAACAGGCTGCCTAGGGAGGTTGCAGACCCTCCTCCTCTGGAGACACTAAAAATCTGCCCTAACATGATGCTGTGCAACCTTCTCTAAGTGAACCTGTTTTAGAAGGAGTTTGAGGATAGATCTCAAGAGGTCCCTTCCATTTTGTAATTCCACTTGAAAATTATAGATATGGGTAAATGGTCTAAACCATGCCTTTTCCCAGAGCTCCTACTGTTTTCTGCTCTTTGAGCCAAAGTGATAGCACAGTTGGACTTGCTGATAATACTTTTAAGACTGAAAAATAACCAAGAAAATAATAACATGGGGAGAATCAGGTAATAAATGGGAGCAGGCATTCCCCTGAGTATGCAGCAAGCATAGTTCAGATGAGATGATTTTGGCCAAGTTCCCTGAGAGGAACTTGGGGGTGGCTTCTGGAGGAGCTGCTGCTTGCTGCCATGGCTTTGAGGAGATTTGAGGGAGATGCATAGCTGTGTAGAAAAGGAACCATGTGACATTGAGAAATTCAAATGTAGACTAAAACAAAGGTAGGATGCAAATGAACTTTGGAAGGGAGGCTTTGCACAGTGCATCCTCAAGTTTTTGAAAGGAAAACCAAAACCAGCACAGTTGAGCGAAAGAAATAAGTTCACAGTGCAGGAGACTTTGAGGTGATTTATGAAATAATTACACAAGAATATGATGTGTGAGTTACAATGTTGAGATAAAGGTTCCCGATGAGGTAACATGGTCCCTCGCATACGGTATTTGTTTCCAGGCATTGGTTCCTGCAATGATTCTGATGCTGTGAATTAGAGACCACGAGATTGGACCAGTGAAACAGCATAGCTTGGACTGCAGCTGCCTGAGGAATTTCCTCTTCTTCTCTAAGTGCTATCTTGACAGCTGAGATCAGCCAGAGAGCTTTTGCTGACACACCCTGAATGTGAACATCTGGAGAGTGTAAGCTTTGCTTTCCTTATGAAACATCCTCAGCTCAGGAATTTACTTCTCCCAGTGGCCCAACAGAGCCCATGTCCATTGACCTTCAGGGCACAATGTAAGGCCCATCTGTTTTTTCAAAGTTTTTGCCTGAGGGTCTGGCAAGGAGACTCATGGTTAACTTGTCCTGTGGGAGCGTGTGCAAGATGAACAGTGACCAGCCTGATATGTATCTGGTTTTTTAAAAGCAATGTATATATGTCCAAACTTTTACAGGGAAATTAAACAATCCTTTTACCCTACAGGCATTTCACAATAAATTTATCAAAATAAATCAACCTCTTAGATTTTGGTAACTGTGCTATGAAGGTTTTTCATGCTTGAGTGAGAAAGTTTTCTCTCCCATGCCAGCTGTTCTTGATCTTGAAAAGAAGGTGCATCGCAGCTTCACCCATTACAACAGACTGGCACATGTTATACACTCACGATGAAACCAACATTGAATCATTAAACAGAAAAGGCCCTTATTAACACTAAAAAAAATTCAAGGTAACAAAGCAACATTTCATATTTTCTTTTTTTGTTTTTCCCCAAATCATTCCACTTAACCTTCCTTTAGAGCATACAAAGGAGACACCTGTTGATTGAAATATCTATGGACTAAAGTGACAATAGTAAAGTAAACAGGTACTAATTAATTCTTGGAGGCTTTTGCCATAGATATAAAGCCTGGTGGGAATCAGAAGATGTGAAAAAAAAAACAAAAACAAACAAACAAAAAAAAAACTGTTAGAAAGTTCCCTAGATCACAAAGGGATCATACTGTATTCCAACCCAAAAGTTCTGACTCTCCATAATCATCTGTTTCCACTTGAAATCGGATGTGTTCCTCCGAGTCATGTCTCTGTTTACCTATGCTCAGCACGGCTGCCTGCTTCCTCCGCAGCAGCATCACATCCTTCCTTATGTTGTTTCTGCTTCCACTGCTCATCCTCTGCACCTGCTTCAGCTTTTCAGTGTTTGCAAAGCTCTAGAAGCAAGGATCAAAAGTCACATCTCTGCCTGCTTGCTTGCACATGCTGTTCTATTAGAACGTGGATCTCATAAATAAACAAATAGGAGTTGGTCATGTCTCATTTTCTCACTTGCAGACTGCTGTGCTACTCCTTTCTTTTTGCAAGTTAAGAATAATCACAGATTTTTATGCTAATTGTGAATCTTTAGAGATTTCAGACACTGAGTCCTACTTAGGTAAGATCATACAAACAGGATTCATAATTCAAAATGTAACTTTTTTAAAAGCTAATATCACTTGGGAAATGTTTCAGGGCTAAGCCAGGTCCTGAATACATGCCATTCACCTGTAAAAAATTATGCACTTCATATTTGGCTTTCCCAGCTCTGAATTTTTGATGTGGTTTCAATAGCGTAGTGGTTTAAGCAGTTACCTGTCCCTCCACCTTTTTATAAACCCCAGCTAGGACTCGGGACACTGGACGTTAATAAACGAAGCTTTATATTTACAGCAATGCACAATATACAAGCAAATATTTACAAGGTATAACAGATATTTACAGATATATACAATGAAAAGGTAATACAGAAACACCACACCCCTCCCAGAGACCAAAATCCCCAAGAGAGGGGTAACCAACCACCCCCTACCACCTTTCCCCCCTTCCCCAGTCTTATCTCACCACCTGTTGATGCTGCAGGTAAGCTGAAGTAGATCGGCCAGAGGATTAGTATTAGGAAAGTAGTTAGTAGAATTACTGAGAATTAGCTACCAAGACAGAGGGACAAAGGAGACCATGCAGAGAGAAGCAGCCGCAGCCAGAGTGGTCAGAAACCGTCTGATATCTAGTGTTTTGGGTACAATACTTAAAAACAATTTTTTTTTTTCTTTCTCAGTAAAACTCTGGGCTGAAGTGACACACTGTGTTTACCTCTCTCAGCCAATAGTCTAATTTCTCACTCAAATTCTCCAACTAATTCAAACCAGCACAAATAGTTAGGGAAGTTGTGTACAGAGGCATGAGTGCAGCAAGTTAAGCATGATTTACAAATGAGATTTGCCGTGATGGTGTAGCGAGTCTGTCTATGTACAAAAGAAGATGCTTGGAAAATTAGTGCTTTCAGCTGCAAAGTACCAAGCTGAATTCTTTCCTGGCTTGGTACAGACCTGCACTAATTTCAAAAATTTTAACCTGATTAAATGTATGAGGGTTCCAGAATTCTAATTAACACTAATTATACTAACGGGATTTGTATTTAGCAGTTTTGTGATGAGATTTGCATGCAACAGTCAGAATGACAGCTGGCTCAACTTTTTTACTGTCTTTCTTTGCCACACCTTTCAGTTGGGAAGATGAATCACTCCTTTTATACGTTTCATGGGCGAAGTGTTCCTCAAGTTAACAGCTATAGGAACCTGTTTATTGACAGCATGAAAGGCACTTGTTACTCTGCATCTGCTAAGCACCAAGGAAACCTAGGCCCAAGCTGAGATGTGCAGACCTGCTGTATGTAACATCCGTGCAACCCAAGCTAAAGCCAGCCTGAGCTTGAACTGTGAGCAGGTTGTTGAGGTTTTACAGAGCGGATGGATGCTCTTTCACCCTCTCCAAAGGAGTACAAGAAAACACTCCACAGAGGATCAGAAAGAATTGGAAATTTAGATGGAAATATTATTCAAAACTACATAAAACAGTACAAACCCATGCAAACTACACAAAATTCACATTCAGCCTCATCCCAGATTTCCATCCTGGGCTTCACCAAGGTCTCGTTTGGCAAACGTTGTCCAAAAAAAAACCTCCCCCTCCAACGAGGCCTCAAAGTCCCTCCCCCTTCTCCAAACACCTCCCTACCCAGGCCTGAATGACAGTAAAGATTAGCTCTATCAAGGCTGAGCCAGACTGCAAACCTCTCGCACAAGAGATAAGGTCAGGCTGGGAGCAGGGAGAGGGGGAAAAGGGCAGAATA
This sequence comes from Psilopogon haemacephalus, assembly GCA_013396835.1. Lineage (NCBI taxonomy): Eukaryota > Metazoa > Chordata > Aves > Piciformes > Megalaimidae > Psilopogon > Psilopogon haemacephalus. The sequence continues at coordinate 950,169 of VWZI01020038.1, forward strand.
GACAGAAATGGTTGCTTATATAGGGGAAATGCAAAAACTATGGGAGGAAATAAAAGGTTACATTTCCTGGTGTCCACCTCCTGGCCTATCTAGTCTCTGGAGGACTGTACTCGATGTTTAGGACATCCCAGTTCTTAAACCCATAACACAGATGTTCAACCAGCTGTGACCTGTGTGTCCACTCCTGTGGTACACCTCTGCACAGTAGCTCTTGCATACTTAAAGGAACTGAGCTTGTCAGATTGGAAGCAGGAAAGAACACAGCTGACTTAGTCCCTGCACGCATATGGCTGATGGGGACAGAGACCTTGCTGCTCTTGGTCCTTGGACAGGAAGCTTGCAGCAGAGCTACAGCAGAGCTAGCAAAGGCAGTGAGCGGTCTGACCTTCAGCACTTCAGATTCTGTCCTTAAGCAGGCACCCTCCTATAACCCATATATAGAGAGAGAGTAGGTATCCGTGACAGTTTTGTGACAGTGTAATGTGTACTTTTACCGCTGTCAAACTGTTTTCCAACAATTTGTTCAGTCATTGAAAAAAAACATTTGAGGCTTAAACAAATAGCAGAAACCTTAGCTCAGGAGTGAATCACTGGGTTGTTCACATTTTAGAATGGATGTAAACAAGGTGTTTGAAACATTCCTTGCAAGAAAGCATTTAGGCATCTGACTTTCTTCAACTGAAAAAAAAACAGGGATTGCTTTCGATGCAAGTACACCCCATACAAGGGCTGATGGTGCTCAGACTGCAGAAACAGTGGGAAACCCATCAGTCCTGTATTATACTCTGTAGTACTGGGATACTGATTTACTGCCAAGTAGCAGAAGAAGAGCTACAATCTTATGGTTGGAAGACATTCTGTATTTCCATTGTGGGAGGTTACTTGCTTGAATGTTGTCTGGCATGACATTGGCAGAATAGTTTAGACTTGCACCAGGCCCATCTCAAATGCAAGGCTTTCTTTTCAGATACATGCACACTTATCTTCACTTCCATTATGCATTAAAATCAGTCTTGGAGCACAATAACGTTGTGCCAGCGTGACACTATAGAGTGTCCCAGTGTGAAGGTTTGGCAGTTATTTGCCCCCCCCTCCCCACTTTGAAATAACCCAGGCTAGGACTCTGTTGGCTGGAAGTTAATAAATGAATCTTTATATTTACAGCTTTGCACAATACACAAGCAGATATTTACAATGTATAACAGATATTTACAGAAATATACAGTAAAAAAGGTAATACAAAAACACCACACCCCTCCCAGAGATCAAAGTCCCTATGAGGTGGTTTTAACCACCCTTACCACCTTCCCCCCTCCCCAGTCTTATCTCACCATATGTCTTATGCAGCATATAGGCAAAAGTAGATCAGCAGGAAAGAATTTAGTGAAATTATTCAGATCCAGCTACAAAAGGCAGGGAGAAAGAGCCATGCAAAAGCAGCCACAGCCCAAAGCAGCCTGACTTATCTAAGTTTGGGTTACAACTCGTAAAACATTTTTTTTTTCTTCAGCAAAGCTATGAGTGAAGTAGCATCATCAGTGTTTTCCTTTCTCAGCCTATAGTCTAATTTCTCATTCAAGTCCTCCAATTAGTTCAAACCAGCACACACAGGAAGTCCACTATAGGGATTTTGTCAGCATTTATAATACCTCACATTTTTCTGTGTAATACACCAATTCCAGAGGTGCATAAAAGTCTGGTTTCCTTCTTCTAGTCACCCATCACTGATGTCTAAAAGCTACACACAAGTATTTCACAGGCATAATTATACAATACTCTTGTGTTCTCTTTTATGTAAATAAAACTGAAATTCAAGGTCCCAAATTTTATGACACCATGCACACAGCAGTTTTATTTCAGTTCAGAATTTTAACTTCTTAATTAATGAAATGTGATGATAAAGAGTAACAACATCAATACAGTACCTTCCTTCTGTTTGCTTTGATATTAAATTCAGTTTGGTTTATGATAACTCTCCGTTTTTATATTGGCTGTAAAGAATTGTGTTACAGAAGCCACGGGACGGACAGCAAAAGGAAGATTTTGATGGGAGCATGAGAGAAATTTTTTTGATACTCAGACAGTGACATTACACCATTGCCAATGCATTTCTGTATAGGTCAGAAAATCTTTTCAATGCTTACTTATGTACTTTCCCATATGCATACATTCTGGATATTTTTTGAGGATAATATTTGTTCAACATTTTTCAAATACAAGCTTTAAGCTTATGAAAGTTTAGCTGTAGGTGCCTTCTTTCTGCAACCATTGAAAAGTGAAGTACATTAATTCTCTATACCACTGTCACTGCCAGCTGAATGATATCTGCACTAGCCATATGTAGGCACATAAGTCATAACATCACTTGGTGCTGCACATCATTGTCCTTCTGAAAGGGTTTCCTTCACTACTACTCATGTTGCAGCATATGAGAGAAAGGGCAATTTTTTCTGAACTAAATACATCAACTGTTATTTTGGAAGTGCAAGTGAACTTAGTTTCTTACCAGTCTGAACTCAGGCAGGAATTTAATCATTGTAAGAAAACATGTCTTATAAATTCTTTAAGAACAAATACAAATACATTCTCAATTTAAAAAAAAAATCCATTTGTTTTAAATTAATATCCCTGTAATATCTGAAATCCAAATATTGCATTCAAGTTCAGACTCAGTGTGGCCCTGGCCAGCCTAATCTAATTTGAGGTGTACCTACTCACTGCAGGGTAAAAGATAACCTTGGAGGGTCCCTTCCAGCCCAATGCAATCTGTGAATCTGAGATTTCATTGTTCTTTCACTCAAGGACCCCAGATCTCTTCAGAAGGATGAGTGAAAGCAATTAACATGAATTGCATATGCAAGCTAGCTCTAAGGAGATTTCGAGCATCCCAGGCAACAGCCCTATCCTTCCTCCAAAAGTGCCTGGAAAGCTGCCACCAAACAGATGTGTCAGAAGGGAGAATAGCATAGTAAGGTGAAGCACCTTGCTGATGGGCTCTCAGGCTCACAATCGTTTCCTTTTGCAGTGCCATGTTCTGCTGCTGGACCAGCATTTTCCAGTTCTCTCCCCAGCCACGTCCTCCTTGGACAAGGTACTGTAGCCTGGAGACTTGGTTGTAGCATTTTGACCCCTTGAAAGGCTCAGCCAAGGTAGACAGTTGGGCTCAGGAGCCCCAGTGTTCTACATGGCTGTAAAGCTCCCAGTCAAAAAGCTGATAATAGGTTTTACTACAATATTTAAAAATGCTGAAGATGGCAAAGGACAATACTGTCAGGGTAACTCTGAATTTCTTTGCTTTCATGGGTTTAAATCAAGCTGTATATTATTTTTAGTAGCTTGTTATTACAGCTTTTGCAACCTGAAGACAGACTACTGCCTTTTAATTCATCAGTAATTTCAACAGTTAATCAGAAAATGTCATTACCTAAGAAGACTGCAGCTCAAAATAAAGCACAGTGGAGTTAACTTTAAATTAAAGCATGGACAGAAATGAATGCAGCCTTTGATCCCCTTTCCATCCAGACTGCACCCTGATGGGCACAGCTGGACAGGATAGAAATTGTGAGAAGGCAGCAGTCTCGCCTGTTTAAAAGGATACTGTCAACTCATTAAGTCCTCAAGTTGAGTCAATTAAAAAAAAAAAATTCACTGGGTTCTTTCAAAGCTCTCCTAATGTTTGCTGCAATGGACATTTCTTGCCAGTTTTATTTTTACAAGATGTTGATTTTCAGGTGTTTGACTGAAAAAACATACCATTAACATCTGTTTAATCATCACAGTGGCCAAAATCATGTTTCTGTCAGCTGAGTGGGAGCTGTGAGCCTAAACAAAGGCATATACCTCTGTCTGCCTGAAAGTGTATTCCATTAATTAAGGGAAGGAAGGGTCCAGTTTGTTTAGCAGTGAGTGAGGTTCCTCCCTTCCTCAGGTGGCACTAGCAGGGAAGCAAATAAGGCACATGGTCTTAGCTCACCTCTCCTGTGCCAGTAAGGATTTACTGACACAGGTGCACACTGAAGTGCATCCCTTTTCAAGGCATCCATACTTACAGACACTGAGGCCAGCATGGGCTGGCTGAGATGACCTCTGTAGACAGGGAATGGAGGATGTGGGCCTGTGTACACTAAGCATCTCTTGCTGTGTAGCTGTGGCAGGGCACACCTAAGTCCACTGCCCCACAGGAAGTGTGAATGGGGAGGGCAACAGACTTCCTCCCTCCCCACCTCTGTCAGTTTGGAATGTGGAGTAAAATAAGTGTAAAGTACCTTCTCCCAACCCTGTGGGCTTGAACAGGGAAGGAACACATTGCACCAGTAGATATATGGAAACTGGACAGACTGGAGTCAGACCTGAACTGAGATCTGGACTGGTACCTGGACTTGGACCCTGACTCGAACTTTACACAGACCTGGAGACAGACCTTGCATGAACCTTGCAGGGACTTTGAGCCGGACCCTGAGGAGCATCTGGAAGAACAGCAACGAGAAAGTGCCTGGTCCCCGCTTTACACCGTCGCATCCTGGCTTCCTGATGCAGGGACCTGCCTCTATGATAAATTGCCACCGTTCGTGGGAATACCCCGGAGCACCCTGGCTTTCCCCTCCGATCATGGCTTCATGAAAGCCGTGCCTACAGTCATTTTGGACTTTGGTGGGCGCTGGACTCCGTGTGATGCTGATCCACTCCTGCACTCTGGACACTGCTGCAAAAGAGACTGTCTCCTGTTTGTAAGTAGAGCAAAGCTGTTTTATGCCCAAACCTTTCCAATTTTCTGATTTTTTCCTAAATTACCTGAAAAGGCATCCTTGTGAAGATTTTTCCCGAATGAATTAGGACCCGGACTTAAACTAATTTATACATAGATTGTGGGTGGGGCTTTTGGAAATTATAAAAACTACATAATTTATAATTCCTGCCTCTTTAATTGCCCACGATCAATTCAGTAGCACATATTGCCATTTAAACGAGCAGCTGGCCTCCTGCTGTTAAGGAGCAAGTGCTTTACCTTATGGCTCTTCCTGCCCAAGCGAAGGCTGGTGCTGATGAGAAGGGCTACGCCTTTCCTCCCTGCTCCGTGGAAGGATTAGACAGAAGCAGCATCCAGGCATGTTTGGCAGCATTCTCTTGGGCAGCCATGTTTCCTATTTCCTTGTTTCAGTTCCCTGCAGAAGACACCCTTCCCTTCCCTTCCCTTCCCTTCGGCAGAGTGTGCATCCCTACTTATCTCATGGTTTGTG
>VWZI01020038.1:958981-985165 GCA_013396835.1 Psilopogon haemacephalus
TCTCTCCCGCCCGGTGACCGCCCCGCGGGCCGGGGGCAGACGGCGCGGCAGGGGCAGCGGCAGGGCCAGGACTAGGCATGCCGGCGGCGGCGGGCGACGGGCTCCTGAGCGATCCGCCGGCGGTGGCGGGAAGCGGCGGCGGGGAGGCGCGGAGGGCNGAGCTTGGCGGGTCTCTGCCGGCCGGGGGTTGAGACTCCCCGAGCGAGACATTCCCGAGGGGCGCTGGGCCGGGGGCGGCGCGGAGTCCCCAACTTATCCGCGACGATGCCGGCCACCTTGGGCTTGAAAGCGGCGATTCCCCTCCGCGTACGGGGCGTTCTGTGGCTGCAACGGCTGCATCCCTTGAAATACTTTGGTTGCCTTGATCTGTCTCTTGTTATTTCCCTTGTTTGCATATTTTCTTGGTCTGAAATGTGTTTTTTAATGGTGAGACTTCTATTGCTGACCACCAATCGCGGTCACGCAGCCTATTCGCGACATTTCGAACCGTAAGTGCGTACAGGTACTTCTCGTTCATCAAAGCGCTGGGAGATGCTGTGCGTGTCTGAGGACGGGATACATTTCGGCGAGTAGTTTGTTGATGTCGCTGCGCGGCAAAAGACACGAGATGTACCTTGGATGTTTGGTTTCTTTCCCCAGGGTGCTGATAAAAGTCCGCGGATGGTCTCAGCTTTTTGTTTATTGTCCAGAACCCTTCAGTGGAAGCTTTTACCCATCAGTCAGGACTTGTAGCAACGTTATAAAGAGCGGTAGGATGGTAAACAGGACAAGAATAAGTCAGCTAGAGCCCCCTGATGAATAGTTGCGGGAGCTGTATGATTTCTGCCTTTTATCAGCCGCTTAACAGAGGGCTACCCCAAAGCAGGATGCCTTGTTACTGAAAGCTCCTTGGATCAGTGGAGCCAAGTACGGTGTGATTTCCTCCAGCTCCAGCGGCACTGGATGTGTGCTGCTGTTACAGTTGCGTCTTGGTAGCTTGCATTCCGGCAGGCTTTGAGTTTTTTATTTTATTTCTTTTTGTTTTATCTTTAATTCCAGTAAATATGCCATGGAATGAAATTTAATGTAGGGCTCTGAATTTCATCATGAGAAAAATGATAAGGTTAGTGATTATTATCATACAGGAATGCAAAAAAAATTTTTTTTTTTTTCGCTCTCTTCTGTTACCAAGCATGTGCTTCTCCTTGGTAACAGATACATCCAATGATCCTCCAGTTGATAAAAAGCACATGCACATGCACACACACGTCCTTCCCACCTCCAGATTTTTGGATTGCTACATTTATCTCAGTCTGTTAAGAGGGGGAAAAAAAAAAAAAAAAGACCCTCCACATGGATCTCTGTCTCAGATGCCAGGTCTGTTTTTTTCACCCCCTGCCTCCCCAGTATCCTTTATTATCTTGAATAACACATACTGAGGAAAAGTGACAAGTGGAAACTCTTGGAAGATCACTCTACCTTCATGCTGAGCCACCGTGTCCATCTTTGTGGGCAGACATGATGATCTCTGAGCTTCTTCTGACCTGATCTTGTACTGTGGGATCAGAGAAAGCTCTTGTTGTCTACTTCAGTAGGTTAAAGATCAGTTGCATCGTTTTAAATTGACTAATCAAAGGTACATCTTCCCAGAAAATCCATCTATTTAATTCCAGATATTTATGGATAAGCAATTTTAGTTAACAGATAAGAGATAAGAATAATGAATGATTTGCTTAAGATGAGGTCCTACCTCAGTGAGGTTCCTCCCTCTAACCAGAGGGGTGAACACTTTCTATCCCATGCGCGACCCCATATGAGAATTTCACCTCGAGTAAAGAGCTCATGGACACTCAGCTCTTCTGGGCATATTCCTCTGCTGAGCTTTTGCGTGGCCTGCAGCCAAAGGCAGCTGAAATGTGCCCAAACTGGCTCTGCCTCACAGCTGCTGCTAGCTCTGCCTACATGGAGCCCACCATGGGTGACTGAGCTCTGCCTGTGATATGAAGAAGAGTTAAAAAACATCTGCTTACCCAGGCTCCTTTCTTCTGGATTGTAAGGCTGTGTTGGAGAGGAGGCTGAGGCTGGAATGGAATTGAGAGCAAAAGCACAGGCAACGTGAGAGTGGGGACTAGTGGCAGCAGCTCATGGAAGGAGGTTGTGTGATAAGATGGCATTTTACATAGGAAATAGTTTATCTCCATAGCAAAAATACTTCCAGAAGAGCATCCTGGCACATGAAGGACCAGATCCATTGATTAAGCTATATATGTGCCTTCTGAGAAATCTTGGTGAACAGCAAACCAGGTGCTGGCGGGTTAGATATGACAGTGCCAGCATCTGAGTCCAGGTGGCACTAATGTTTAGCACAGACTTCCTTCTCCAGACATCAGATAGCCAAAGTCAGGCTGGAGTTAATGGATGTATCTGAAACATGGCATCAATAGCTGCATGTCAAAGTTACCTTTTGTCCTCTATCTCTGCTCACCTCCATCCTTAAACTCATCTTGTGAGAAAGTCCCCCTAAAATGACACCTTGCTTTTCCAGAGACTGGAAGAGAAGAGAATTCTCTGTTAGGACCTGGTGCTGTTCCTCCTTCCATAGGGTGACCCAGAAATGGGCTGTGTATGGTCTTCCAGTCCACTCACTTGCAGAGGAAAAGTTAATCTGCAGGAGTGTGTACTTAATCTGCTCACAAGTGGAGTTCAGTGAAGTCATCTCTTGTGGACAGCTCTCTGGATCAGTGTAATTGCTGCATTTTTCTAAGCTGATGTTTTATGAGCCTATTATTCCAGGATTAGTGGCTGCCTGTATTTTGAAAGCAACGACAACAAGACAAAAAAAAAANTCATCTTGCAAACCTGTTGTTGAGCAAAAGCATTGCCTAATTTTCAATAAAGTTGCCATAATAGTGTAAAGTAGGGGTCTTATTAACATCTGGTAGCTCTTTCAACTGAGCCCGGGTCCTTCTGGCCACTGAAATATCTAACTTCAGTAACGGGGGCCCAAACAGGTTTTGATTTGCAGCAGACTTTAGCAACTTGAGAGGAGTTAATGCGCATTATTGTTTCAGAAAATTGTGTGTTTAGAAATGAAATCTGTGGATTAATGAGTCCCCAGCTAGGCTTGGATCCATTGCGCTGACACAATGCATTGTACAGAATCAAGGCAATGCGAAGCGGGTGCCAAAAATCTGCCATTACCTCACCCTGAAATTGCTAGAAGCTAAAGAGGTCTTCAAGAGAGCATGAGATGTTATGTACTTTGGGCCAAATGCTAGTTCTTTTACCAGTTGGGTTTGGGGCAGCTTGATGGGTGATGCATTTTGCGTGACCTCTGTGGGACATGGGAATCAGCAGCTCCTATGAGTGGCTAAGCACAAGGGGGTGAGCTAAGGTGAGACTTTCAAACCTTTGCTATCAATGTCTTTCAAGAGCTTTGGACTTGAAGTCAAGTCTTTTTATGGTACTTCTTGTGGTTTACATTGCCATAATGTCAGGCATCTTAGTGTTTTCTGGGCTTGAAAAAGGTTTGGTAGTGCCTGATGCAATTAAATGTATTTTAGCTGAGTGAGTGCAGGAGAATGTTGAACAGATTATTCTTTCCATTGCTTTTGAATAAAACTATTCCAGCCTATAATCTGACATTTTTGGTTAAAAGGCTGATTTGTCAGATCAGCCCAGGCAGTCTTTATTGCTAATGTTAAGAAAACATAGTTCCTCTATGAAGAACAAGCCAATTTAACTTTAAATTGTGGCTCTGAAACCCTGCTGAGTTAGCTGTATTCAGCTAACCTTGGGAGACTGTGCACAATATACTCTCAGATTTTTTCGAGTCTTCAGCTTGGAGCTCAGAAGGGTCAGTCCAGGGGTGATAGAAGTTGGGCAAAGGCAGGTATCTCATGATAATGACTTTAAGCTTTTAGACAGCTGAGAAGGCATTGGCATCACTTCAGTGGGGGTGGTATGAAGCTCTGTTAGTAGACCAAATAGATTGTGTTATCTGCTGTGGACTCCAGTGAAGTGTTTGAATAATTCCATATACTGTTTCAGAGTGACAGTATATTGAGCCAAAGTTCTTACAAACAAACTTGAACTGAGATGCCATTAAACTGCTTTTATGTGTAGTCTTTAGGAATACAAGAAAGAATCAGTTGATTTCTCAACCACCAAAAAAAAAAAAAAAAAAAAAAAAAAAAAAAAAGNGCTCCAAAAGGTGCATTTTTAGTTACTATTAGTCAAGTGGCGTTTGGCAACAATGTTATTTAGTGGGAAGCAGCTGCTAAAAATACAGTTTACCAGCTTCTTCTGTGAGGGCAAGGCAATTAATATTAAAAACAGCCTTTTTGCACAAGGGTTTGTGTTCAGAATGCATTTCTGTATGAAAAAGGTAAAAAATAAAAAAGTGTGTTTGGGCACCCTGGAGGTGCTGGGGTGGGTAGGTGGGTGGAACAGCCTCCCCGCAGAGAGCTGGAAATGCCTCTTTCACCCCATCAGGCCCTTCTCAAGAGAGGGAGGTGTTTCCAAAGGGCACTTGCACAGCTGTCACCTGCTAGCAGCACGTTATGCCTTGTGTGTTAACCAGAATTGCATACTGGCTTAGCAGGTTCATTTGTGTGAATCTTGCACCCTGCCTTTACCTTCCAAAGTGCTTTTGAATGGGTGCAGCTCCCAGCCTTCTTGGTAGGTGTGGAGTGACTTGGAGCTGCCTGCCAGGGAGTCCGTGTGAGAAGCAGGCCATGCAGGTTACATGACTGCTCTACAGCAGCCAAGTAGATGTCTTCTAAAATGCTCCCCATAACTAGGCACTAAGTGTCAGTTTAAGCATCATTTACATAACTGAGAGGATAGAGAAGTCTGTAGATGGTGATAAGGGTCCCTGACCCTCCACCTCACCTTTGCCGTTGCAAGCTGCCTCCCACTGAAGATTCCTAACCCCTTCTTGGTTAGGACAGAGAAGACAGCTCTCATCTGAGCTACTCAGGAGCTCTTAACCTGAAACAACGGCTGGAATGACTACTTTCACACAATTTCTGTAATCTAGCAAGCCTTTAAGAGTGTATAGGCAGGTGGATGCAGAGGAGAATGAATGAAGATGGTGCAGCAAATGTTAGGACACCATATGCACATTCACATCGTGGTGTTTATTTTGACCTTAGTGAATTCACTGTTTTTCTGTGTCTTCCACCATAGACTTCACTGAATGGAGACTTGACTTGGTGGCCAATGGCCTCTGGGTATGTTGGAAAGTGGCATTTTGCCCTGTTAATGCCCTCAATAACTGTGCCTCCCCCTGCAACACTAACAGTCCATCAGGGACACCAGTTCTGATGGGGGGCTTCCCGTTGTGGGCTTCTGCTCCAGGACTTGTCATTATCAGCCTTGTCCATATATCAAGATCCAGGGTTCCCCAAGTAGCAGTACTGTCTTAAAAATTGGAAAATTTGATGTTCACTCAATATAGTTCTAGGATCTTTACTTTTGTCTGATTTCAGAATTTTGGGAGCTCTGTGTGCGTGTGTTTGCTTTCAAACCGTCTCTCCAAACAAATAAGCCAGGAAGTTAATTCATTGCAAGCACAGCTTGAGTTTCTGAGGTGATCACTCATCATTTAGTTCAACCCTTTCCTCTCCTCTCCTCCAAATACTATGAAATTATAGGTAAAACTGTGAAGCTTAGAATGCCTTCATTGCTTTCAGAGGGCAAAGCCACAAGACCTTAATTTGAAATTTGATCTGTTGTTTTATATTCTTCCTTGAATGAGACTTTGACATCAGTTTCCTAGATGCAGTTGTTGTCTCAAAGTATTTAATTAGTAGTTCTCTTCTTGCTTGCTTCTCCACATATTTTAAAATTTTATGTCTATCCAAAAAGCTTGTTTTGAAGATTGCTTAGTGAAAGTCTCCACAGTGCCTTTCTCCCAGGATGCTGTTCACTTTTATTAACAGCTGCCAACAGTTGCACCTGGATGGTGTGCTGCTCTTAACTCTGAGGGAATGAAACGAGGGTGTTTCTGCAGCCTGGATTTTGCCATTTGCTTGCATCTAAGTGCTTGCTTTTCACAACTTTGATGCTATTCTTTTTAGAGGGTGTATGTGTGTGTGTGTGTGCAGATGCATAATTTGTCTTGAAACTCCTAAACATATGCTTTTGTTAACATAGGATACTTCAGAAAAATATTTGAAGGACAGTGTCATGGTTGCAGTGACATCAGTATGGACTTGGCTGGAAGCAGGGCCAGACAGTTGATTGCTGTGTCAGCAACGGAATGTGACAGAATGAAGCCAAGCTGTGATGTGCGTCTACCTGCTCAGTTTGTTATATGATCATCTGCGAACAGCTTATTCATCTGGAGGATAGCTAGATGCATCAAGCCCTTGTTACAAACCCACACTCTTCCCTCTAATCCTTTTTTGTGTTGCATACTTGACATAAGCAGGAATAGGCTTTAATAGGCAAAAGAGCCTGTTCATTAGTGCAGTCTGTCTTCCAGGGAGATCGCTTTAATATTCTTCGGTTGTAGCTTGCAACTTGCACTGCGGTGAATTGAATTGATACGTATGTGGCAATTGCTTATCCTCTTGAGGTAATCTGCTTTCAAGTTTACATTCAGCAGTTTTAAGGATGTCACTAATGGTGCGTGTCAGCAATGTGCTGCTTTTTGTGCATACTGTTACGATTTTAGTGATGTATGCAGTATTGAGGGATGCTGAGTGTTTAGGTTGACACCAGGTGTCGGTCTTACATGATGCTTGTATCTGGATCCTTCTATTTTGTTCTTGCAAGTCTTGTATTTTTAACATATTTAATGATGCATGAAGCTGTGTGCCTGTTCCTGTACGCATGTGTTACCTGTAAATGTCTTGGTAGCTACATCTTGCTTTCTACATCTTGCAGTTTGCTATTTCTCCTTCTACATCAATGAGCTGGAGAATGCTACTGTAGCTTCATGCACTTCAGTGCATATGACACACAAAGTATCTTTGCCCCTCTGCCTCCCTGAGCTGCTTGCCTGCAGTTGGGAAAATGGAGGTTGTTAAGGAGCAGCTCTTACTCTTCACAATGATGTAACCCTAGAAGGAAGCAGTTGTGAGATTGTGCAGCAGATTTTTAGCGACCGAATTGTGACAGTCTGTTTAAAACCCAAGCTGTTGTGCTGTATGAACAATAGTATAAGATGAGCTGAGAGTTTATTTGCTGACTTTGCTATTCTTCAAGTTTATGGAGAAGCATCTAAAACTGTCCAAAGCCAGGTAGATACCAGCCAGCAGAATTGACAGGGATTGCTATGTTGGTGCTCATCTAGCAGGGTGGGATACAACCAAATCAAAGCCAGCCCATACTGGCTGAATTCAGACCATCATGAGTAAACTTCTGTTTGCCATAATGCCACACATTTCATTACTTCAGCTCCACATTGGCTTAGCTTTTCTTTTCAGATAAGCTGAAGACTGAAAAACCTCAACCTCTTGATTGTATGGATTGTGCTGTGCTTTCTCAGTGCATTGTCTGATGGCTGATCTTCTCAAGGATATGAACTTGGTGATGCCATGGTTTTGGTGGACCGATGGGTGTCATGCTAATGAAGAGAACCAGGTAGGTTTTTCTAATAAGCTTTACTGGAGTAAGAGATAAGCCACCATCAAGAGCTCGGCTGTGGGGCCCACAGTAGGGCAGAGATACCTGTTTCTAAACTGACAGGTGACTCCCTACAGTGTGTTGATCTACTTTTAAGATTGATGAGCAGGATCAAACCTCATCCTTGTGGAAAGAGTCTGGGGGGTGTTACCATTGTCCCCTTGGGATACCACCTGCAAAAGGTGAACAGAAATCTGGTGATACCCCAAACACAGGTTTCTTTTCTGTCAGTGCTTTGCTCCACTGTTGCACTGCTGAGCTCTGAGTCCAACATCTTTAACAGAAGTGTGGCCAGCAGGTTGAGGGAGGTGTTTCTCCCCCTCTACTCCGCATCCAGTTCTGGAGCCCCCTATTATAAGAGGGATGTGGACATGCTGGACCTTGTCCAGAGGATGCTCAGAGGGCTGGAGCACCTCTCCTATGAGGACACACTGAAAGAGTTGGGGCTGTTCAGTTTGGAGAAGAGGAGGCTCCCAGGTGACCTTATTGTGGCCTTCCAGTATCTGAAGGGGGCCTACAGAAAAGCTGGGGAGGGACGTTTTAGGCTATCAGGTAGTGACAGGACTAGGGGGAATGGAGCAAAGCTGAAGGTGGGGAGATTTAGATTGGATGTGAGGAGGAAGTTCTTCCCCATGAGAGTGGTGAGACCCTGGAATGGGTTGCCCAGGGAGGTGGTTGGGGCCACATCCCTGTAGGTGTTTGCAGCCAGGCTGGATGAGGCTGTGTCCAGCCTGATGTAGGGTAGGGTGTCCCTGGGCATGACAGGGGGGTTGGAACTAGATGATCCTTGTGGTCCCTTCCAACCCTGACTGATTCTATGATTCTAACAGTAGGCCCAGTGAGGCTTGTCTCATTTGCAGTGCCAGATCAGTTCTGCTGGTGCTATGAGAAAAATCATTGCCACAAAGAGAACTAAAAAAAGATAAGTTATATATAATAAAATCCATTTGCACTCTGCCTGTTGTGGAAGATTGTCATGGAAACATTTTTTTTTCCCCCAAGAATATAAATTTATTTTCTGTGAATAATGTCCACAGAGCTAAGTGAGAGAACACATTATTTATGTATAAAAACTTTATTGAAGACACCTTTTTCTTGGCGCCCAACAGTTGTAAATGTTTTATCTGCTGTGGTTTAAATCACTACAAAGGAGGGGTGTTCCCTGGGCCTCAAAAGCACTGGCTCTTGGGTTTTTATTTGTTGGCTTCTTTTCTCTCCTAGAAGCTATATTGCTATTAAAGTGCTTTAAATCAGAGACACTTAGTCTTCCATGAGTCCAGTTATGCATTTGATCACTAAAATGTGAAATGGAGACTATTTACTATGAAACCTCTTCCAACTCCATGATCAGGAAAATGGGAAGTGGCGTGAGCAGCAATGTTTCTTCTGTAAGGATCCATGCTGAAGGAGTGCAGTTTGGTATCACTCTTTCACTCCCCTGCTTTTGTTTCCCCACACGTAACCTGAGATCTTCATCCATCTCGCTGTGACAGAAGTTTTCAGCCTTAAGAAGGCAAGTTATGGTTTATCAGAAACAGCTGCATGGGATAGAGTTTGCTTGTGATCAAGGCATCAACTGTGCTTTGCTGTGTCTCAGCTCTCGAGGCTGCTTCTTGTCCTGACAGCCACACCTGTCTTGAGAGGACCTCTGTTTTCCAGCAGTTGTCATGCTGGCCTCCTCTGTTGAGGGGCTGTGAGTAGCCGTCAACTTTTGTTGATAGGAAATAAAGACCTCCCTGGCCTGAATGGGTTTTCCATCTGCTGCGGTGATTGCACAACAGGCTCCCTTTGCATTTGTGTGACAGGCCCTGAAAAATGGCTTTCCCATTAGCTGATCATTCCTTGAGCTCAAAAAGTTTCCCCATTAAGTGCCGGGTGGTGTTTCAGCGTGTCAGTCTTACCTTGTGAGTGAAAGTCAAAAAAACTTTCTGAAAAACAGGTATTATTTGGAAAGTGATACTTGCTGAATACATAGCAAGGCAAGGCAAGGCAAAATTGGCTGTCCCAGGCATTCAGAGAGATGCTTTCTCCTTGTAGGTAATGTCTCCGTCCTCGAGGCTGGTTTCAACAAGCTCACAAGGATTGCTTTTGGAACCTCTTTAGTGCATCCTTCATGTATCTCTGGGTCTGGCATTCTGCCACCACTACTTCTGTCAGTCTCTGTGTAATCTTTCTTGACTTGTGTAGATATCTTTAGAGGGCAGGGAGGTAAAAATGCGCTGCTTTCCCTCAGGGGATGCAGTTATGGCTACCCCATTAATTAGGTGAGCAGGAGAGCGGTGAAAGGTCACTGGAATTGGTTTCTGTCTGCCAGAGGCGAGATAGATCCCCTCCATGACCCATTCCAGACAAGCCATGTGTTCCTGTGAACACAGCTGTGCTGTAGCCATGCAGATTCCTGCTTTGCAGGCTCCTGAGCTGTGCTCTGACCCAGTTGCATCTGTGCGTTGTATAAATTCTGCTTTTTTGGACTTGCAGCACCAAGGAAAAATGTAATTCATGGAAGTTTCTGTTCAGAACAGCTGGCTAGGGGCAGAATTATGGAATCCTTCTTGCCTTGAGACTATCTCCTGCAGGTTGGTGTGCACTGAAGATTTGGGCATTTACAGTGGCAAAGATGCTAGAAGATATGTCTTTCTTTCAGTTGTTTGAAAAGGGAGTGAAGCAGAAGATGAGAGGGAAGGAGACTGCTGGCTCTGTGGAAGCAGTGATGCAGGAGCATCTCCAAGAGAGGATAACAATAGTTGTCCATGAAGTGTGGCAAGAAGTTACCCATAAATATGACATGAAGTAAAAAGTACATTGAAGAGAAATACGGCTCTACACGTTGAATCTGAGCTGCTCTGTGGAAACTGCATCAGACATGGCATTAGTCATGTGTTAAATCAGCAGTTGCCTCTGCTCTGTTTCCTTCCTTCCTGTCTGAAGCAAGAGGAAAAGCAAGGAAGAGCTGCAGAACTACAGGGGTCGCTGTACTCTATGGAAGGTCACTGAGGTAGAGCATAAGGAAACCTTGAGGAGTCTATGCACACAGCCTTGCAATATTGATGGTCTTAAAGCTTTCATGTAGTCTGTCCTTGCTCTTAGCACAGCAGGAGCAACCCTGTAGTGTGTCCTTACAGACAGCAGTGCCTCGATCTACCTGTGGAAACGTTCCTCTAACTATGGTGATTGAGTCAGCAGCAGAACTGTGGGTGAATTGGACTGTCTGCAGCAGCATCAATGTTTGCATGACTCCTCATGACACTTCATGTCTTATGCTTTGGGGAGTTCCAACTAGGATGTCGGAGTGAGCTGGCAAAATGTACATCCCCATACCGTCTTGCCTAGGTCAACCCTCATCCTTCTGTGTCAAGTCTTGTCCCTGACACTCTCCACAGAGACCAGAGACTTCACAGGCACTGAAGCCCTCTGGAATCACAGCAATTGTAGAGCCTGACCTCCTGTAGAAGACAAGCCTCAGTATTCTCTTCAGGAGTATCTGTATCTAAGTTTTGTTGAGAAGTTGCATACTTTTAAGGGGAGGTGGAAGGGGGACAATTAAGATCTACATTGATCTCTGTAAGGTACGATGTTTCTATCATTACTTCACTGTATCCATTAAAAAAAAAAAAAAAAAAAGGATCATGTTTATATCCTGAGTTTTTCCAATTTACCTTTTAGGAAGTTAATTCTTATTTTCTTAAAGAGTTTTCTGTTATCAGAGATCTTTTCCTCCTGTAGGTACTTGAAGAAAATCATCACGTCAGCGCTTAACATTCTCCTAATTAAATATTTTTACCTCCACTCACTTACTATGACAAAAGGTTCTTGGACCTCAGACTGTTCCTGAAGCTCTTTTTCAGAACTCTTTCCAAATTTTTAACATTTTAAAATTACTGGCACCAGAACTGGATACAGTAATCTAATAATAGTCTCCAGTGCCTTGAACAGGTGTAATTAATACCTTTTATCACTTTAATAAATATATCCTGCTTATGCTTTTAGGGATTATGTTTTAAGTTGGCTGTGGCATCAAGTGGGTTTATGTTCATTTGCTTATCTCAAGTAACCTAAATCCTTTTCTGCATTCCTGGATGCTGTCATCTTTGAGTTGTAGGTAAAGATAAGATTTTTTTTTTTTATCCTCTGGCAATTTGATTCTTTCTGTTTGAGCCACCTTGAATCAAAGTGTATGAGTGAGCATACTCAGAACCACTTTCTTATTTGGAAGAGTTTATATTTCTTCAGGGGCTGATTTCAAGCTTTCCTGGCTGTGTCTAGTCTGCCAACAGAGAGAGTAGCCTCCTGCCTAGAATAGTACTTTCATCCTATACTTGTCTCTATAGCAGCTGGTTTTATGTATTGCTAAGCTCAAAACTCTTGGCTTATGCTGTCAGAGACTCAGAAGAAAACAGAATACTTATACAGAAGTGACTCTGCTCTACCTCTTTTGATTGCTGATTTTACTAATATTAGGGACAGAAGTGACTCTGCTCTACCTCTTTTGATTGCTGATTTTACTAATATTAGGGACAGAAGTGACTCTGCTCTACCTCTTTTGATTGCTGATTTTACTAATATTAGGGACAGAAGTGACTCTGCTCTACCTCTTTTGATTGCTGATTTTACTAATATCAGGGCAAATGAAAAAAAAGCTATATATTTAATCTGTCAAAGGCTGAACGTTGCCTCTGAAGTGTAAAGCAGAGATGGTACTGCATGTTTAATGTAAAATCCAAATGCATCTCTCAACTGTAGAGATACTAAACAGCATTTTCACAATGCATATATGGGCACATCATGCACATGTTTAACTCCACCTCTGTTCCCCCTATTCCAGTCGTAGCAAGCGCTCAAGGCAAATATAAAAGGTATCAGATGGCTACCATGGCATGACTGTCCTTTCCTATCCTTTCTAAATAGAGCAGGCCTTACTATTGCTGAAAAGTCTGCCATTACACACTGCTGTGGGTTTGGACAATTCCTGGCTTCCTTGGTGAGTGGCTAAGCTGTAAGCAGAATGGTTAGCAAGTGGTTGCCTTCTTGTGATACTTTCAGAAATGCTCTGTGGTTTTCTTTGAAAACAGTTCCTGTCTGGCAAAGAGGATGCTAAAGTGTGTTATGGGAACTGGAAAGTCAAGCAGGAGAGCCGAAGAGAGTCCTGCAGAAAATGTCACCCTGGGCATCACTTCATACAGTTTCTCTGAGTTGGGTGGTATGAGCTAGAGGGTAGTTTGGCAAATGCTTGACATCAAGCATGTTAACCTTTTGGTGTTTTACTGTGTTTAGTCCCATGGTGAAAGGTAAGTTTGTAGTTTTGTGCTGATGTCTAGACTTACATGTGTATGACAATCCTAAGAGAAAAGTTCTGCTTTCTCTCTGTCCTGAGTGGTTCTGTCTGAAAGCATACAGTTTATTGATTGCTGGTACATGTTCACCCGGATGATCCTTTTCTGCAGTGCTTTATTTCTTAGGATATTGGAACTTGCTATGTAAAAAAAATATTCATTTGCTGAACTGTAAGATTTGCTAAGCTGTTACTACTAAAGGAAAGAATAAATACTGTCTAGTGAATGAAGCTGGCGTTTTCTAATCCTTGGATTCAGCTGGATGCCCTAACTGAGATACCCTTGAAGAGACTGTTTTCAGGACTGTGTTGACAACTGTGCAGGCTTCAAAGTTAGGTCTTTTCAATATGATTTGAATTGACCACCCAAAATCACCAGCTGGTTTTGAAAACTAAGCTCTTTTTTTTTTTTTTTTTGTGGTAAACACAAGGCAAGCTACAAGTGATGCCCAGACATCTATCACGGAAAGGAAGGAAGAAAAATAAAATTAATTCATTCTGTGAGCCTTCTTGGGCACTACAAAAAGGAGTGGGAGATGGGCTTGCACTAGCAATGATTCTAAACACGTACATGGTCTTTGTCTTTGTCTCACTATCCAGACTAGGGTTTAGGCATGGAAGTCCAAGTATCAGGTTTTCCTTTTGATTGTCCTCTCAGATTTCCCTTTACCCTGTAGCCTGCAGCTCTGAAACTTCATATGAATGGTCAGGGTGCACCAGACCTCTCATGGCCCAGGATGGTGCTGAGAGTCAGAACTGCAGCCTGACTTGGCATCATCTCCATCAGAGCTGCCAGAAGTAGACTCTGGCCAAAAAAAAAAAAAAAAAAAAAGAGGAGTAAATGAAAAAAGGCATGGAGGGGTGTTGTTCTTCCAGCAGTTGAATAGTCTCTCTGATAGTTGAAGTTGCTTCTCTTGTGCTATGTTGGTCTCCTGGCCAAATCCCACAGTGCTTTCTGGATTCTTATTCAAACCAGTTTCCTCTCAATTCAGCTGGATCTCCCTTTGGCAGAGGTCTGCAGGAACTGCCTTCCTCTTATTTAAAGTTAGAACAGAATTTGAGAAGTAAACAATTAAAATGGTTGGGTAAATGCAGAAAAAAAAGTCCTCTTAATGCCATGCCCTGAATTTGCAAAGTCACGTGCCATTTTCTGTTCTCTGCAAAGTTAAACGTGCTATACCATTATTTGCTATGCTGGGGCCATTGTTCCAAAGCTGTTCTTCTACTTGTTATTGAAAGCATCTGACATGACTATTGTTCAAGACCTCTTGACTCTAAGTAAACAGGCCACTGAGAAAACCCATTTTCTAGCAAAGAGGAAGGCTTGCTGCCGGTGGGGTACATCCTTCTGCCAAGAGGCAGCCTGTGCAAAGACATCCGATCTGGCGAGCAGGAAACCCAAGGCTGAACTCAGTCCTGGGCTCCCCAAGTGCTAATGTACTGTGTGACTGAACTCACTGCTGTTCATATGGTTGTTACTTGTTTTTTGCCCAGGTGGTCACATACTTTCTCACTGGAAAGTAACTGAAGAAATGTCTGCAAAGTTCCATAAGTGAATGACAGTGAAGAATTTGTGCTGCCTACCCATATATAAAAGGGGGTTAAAAAAAAGGGGAGGAGTGGTGTTGTTTTAATTTTCATTCATCTGCAAGATGAATTGCATTGCATCAGATAATCAGAGAAGTGCTCATTTTACTCCAGTGGCATTCAACTTGAGATCTGCTGGAGAGAGCCCAATGGAGAACCATGAGGTTGACTGAGGGACTTGAGCGTCTCCCCTATGGAGAGAGATGGAGAGCCCTGCTGCTCTTTAGTCTGGAGAATAGGAGGCTGAGAGGGGACCTGATCAATGTGTACAAATATCTGAGGGTTGGATGTCAAGTGGAGGGAGCCAGTCTCTTTTCAGTGTGTGGTGGTTTGGGCAGTTACCTGCCCCCTCACCTTTTATAAACCCCGGCTAGGACTCAGAAACACTGGAAGTTAATAAATGAAGCTTTATATTTACAGCAATGCACAATATACAAGCAAATATTTACAAGATATAACAGATATTTAGAGATATATATGATGAAAAGGTAATACAGAAACACCACACCCCTCCCAGAGACCAAAATCCCCAAGACAGGGTAAACAACCACCCCCTACCACGTTTCCCCCCTTCCCCAGTCTTATCTCACCACCTGTTGATGCTGCAGATAAGCTGAGGTAGATTGGCCGGGGGGGTTAGTAGTAGAAAGAAGTTAGTAATATTACTGAGAATTAGCTACCAAGACAGAGACACAAAGGAGACCATGCAAGAGAAGCAGCCACAGACAGAGCGGGCAGAAACCGTCTGATATCTAATGTTTTGGGTACAATTCTTAAAAACAACTTTTTTTTCTTTCTCAGTAAAACTCTGGTGAAGTGACACACTGTGTTTACCTCTCTCAGCCAATAGTCTAATTTCTCACTCAAATTCTCCAATTAGCTCAAACCAGCACTCTGGTATACAGACAAGGAGCAATGACTACAAACTGGAACATAGAAGGTTTCACCTCAACATGAGGAGAAACTTCTTTACAGTGAGGGTGACGGACCACTGGAGCAGGCTGCCTGGAGGGGTTGTAATGCCTCCTCTGGAGACTTTCAGGACCCACCTGGATGCATTCCCATGTGGACTGCCCTGGGTGATCCTGCTTTGGCAGGGGGGTTGGACTCAATGATCTCTGGAGGTCCCTTCCAACCTCTAAGGTTCTGTGATTCTGTGAATGCATACTAACTCATCAAAGCTTGAGATTCACCAAGAAAAGGTAGGTAAAGGGCTAGATGCCTTTAGTGTAAAGCCATGGCTTCAGTAAAGCTCTTTGCAGCGTGAAGAGATGAGGGACAACCAGCTAAAAAGCTGAAACCTGGTGTTTTATATCAATTTTGTTTGTAGTTGAAAACAGGTTGTATGGCAGATTTGAATTCACCTTCGTCCCTAGTATTATTAGGTTTTTGTGTTCAACTTTATCTTGTTATCCTACATTTGGTTTCCCATCAGTAGTAGATTGCAGGCATACTATGCCCGGAAATTCTTACTGAAGCACAACAGAAGTTGAAAAATATGAAGTTTGCAAAGCAGACTTCCCTCACCAAGAAGTATTTATGGAGAGCTGGTCTGAAGGGAAAAAGACTCTGCTGCAGTTTGACAAAACAAACACTGCTGCACAGCAGCCAGGCAGCGATCTAAATAGACCTTTGCATGTCCACCGAGTAAGTAGACACTGTTCCCTCACTAACAGAAGTACTACTTCCTGACCTGTGATTTTTCAAAGTGTCGCTTGGGGGCTATAAATAGCCAGCAGGAGGGAATGGGGAGAAGATGACTTTAACGTCTGCCCACCGAACACCTGGATGTTTCTCCTGCCTGGCAAAGCAGACCCATCACTGACTCTGCAGGCTCTGAGTTCTGTCAGGCCACAAATCTGGGGAGCTGCTCAATGTGAGATGTGCCTATTGCGTGGGTGTACGGATACCCTGGCTCCCAGATTTCTCCAGGCAACATTTGGCCCTCTAAACTGTCTCTTCTTGCTTTTTCTCAGGGCCTTGCCGTGACTGGTTTTTGTGCAGTTTGGTGCCAGTCAGCTCCACCCCACCTCCCCTCTCTTGCAGATTCCCACAGTATCCTAAAACACTAGCTGGCAAAAACCCTCCCGCCTGTGTGTGTCAAACATGTGCCTTTGTTTGGGTGATGACACGTGCCTGTATTTGCTGATGGTGCTTTAGCTGCGTGGTTCTGTAAGCAGTTTCACCGACTCCTCCAAGGATCTGTGGAGAAGAGTGGTACTTGCACTTCCCCCTCACCTCCACTTCAGTATGCTTTAGCCCAACCTGAACTATTTTAGTGAGAGGGCTGAGATAAGCAGCAATTGCTCATATGATGTGTCACACCATAAACTTCAGGAAATTAATTCATTCCAACAGCGCAATTCTAGGACCTGAGAATCAGAAGTGCAGCTCGTTTTCATAACATAAACCATTTATTTATTTACACAGCACAGGTTTAACCAAAAGTGAAGTGCTGAATATCAAGAGCCACTGTTGCTACATATTCATAATTACTGGCTTTATAATTTAATAATAATAATAATAATAATAATTATTATTATTATTATTTCTTCTGTGTAAATACTGAACAAGAATTCAAGGCAGGAGGTAGGTGATGCAGAGACAAACAGCTCTTTCTTGAAACTTGGGAGAGGAAAATGAATAACTGGCACATCTTGGTGTGATGGTTTAGCAGTTATCTGCTCCCCCTCCCCCAACCACTTTTGAAATAACCCAGACTAGGCTCAGCCAGCTGAGAGAGAGAGATCAGCAGCCAGAGCGACCCGAAGCAGCTCTCTGCCTTAATCTATGTTTTGGTTCTTAGTTTAATACTGTTCAGCAAACCTATGAATGGAGTAGACACAATTTTGTTTTCCTTTCTCAGTCTACAATCTAAATTTTATTAAAATAATCCAGTTAGCCTCAAACCAGCACACTTGGGTAGGCTGTGAAAACTTGAATGTATTCATTACAATATCTGCTGTATTCTCTTTACTGAATGCTTTTTCCTCCTGCATGAATGACGTTTTCAGGTATACGCAAACAGTCTACACCGTACCAGGAGACTGTGAATATTAAATGTATCAGGGTGTATTTCGTCTTAACCTAAAATATGGTTAAGCTTAACATAACTTTTAAGATTAACTTAACCTTACCTTGATCTAACTCTGAATGAACTCAGAATCAGGGATGCGTAGCTGAGTCAACCCTGGAGTAACTAAATACAGTTTGATCCCTAGGCTGCGAGAGTTGGGGCTTTTCATCCTGGAGAAGAGAATCATAGAATGGCTTAGGTTGGAAGAGACCTCAAGGATCATCCAGCTCCAACCCCCTGCCATAGGCAGGGACACCTCCCACTAGANGGTGCTCCAGCCCTCTGATCATCTTGGTGGCCCTCTTCTGGACTCTCTCCAGCAGTTCCATGTCCTTCTTGTGCTGGGGGCTCCAGAACTGCACACAGTACTCCAGGTGGGGTCTGAGGAGAGCAAAGGGGGAGAATCCCCTCCCTTGCCCTGCTGGCAACATTTTTCTTGATGCAGCCCAGGACACAGTTGCTGTCTGAGCCGTGTGTGCACACTGCAGGCTCATGTTGAGCTTCTCATCCACCCAGACCCCCAGGTCCTTTTCCTCAGGGCTGCTCTCAGTCATTCACCTCCCAGGCTGGATCTGTGCTTGGGATTCTTCCAACCCAGGTGCAGGACCTTACACTTGACCTTGTTGCATTTTCTGAGGTTAGCCTGGGCCCACCTCTGCAGCCTCTCCACATCCCTCTGGATGGATCCCTGCCCTCCAGCAAGTGGACTGTGCCACACAGAAGAGAAGCTTCGAGAAGACCTTATAGTAACCTTCCAATATCTGAAGGAGGCCTACAGGAGGNTCCCAGGCTGGATCTGTGCTTGGGATTCTTCCAACCCAGGTGCAGGACCTTACACTTGACCTTGTTGCATTTTCTGAGGTTAGCCTGGGCCCACCTCTGCAGCCTCTCCACATCCCTCTGGATGGATCCCTGCCCTCCAGCAAGTGGACTGTGCCACACAGAAGAGAAGCTTCGAGAAGACCTTATAGTAACCTTCCAATATCTGAAGGAGGCCTACAGGAGGGCTGGGGAGGGACTATTCATAATAGGTTCAAACTAGCAGAGGGGAGATTTAAACGGGCTGCTCCCTCCCTGGAGGTGTTCAAGGCCAGATTGGATGAGGCCTTGAGTGACCTGATCTAGCGGGAGGTGTCCCTGCCTATGGCAGGGGGTTGGAACTGGATGATCTTTGAGGTCCCTTCTAACCTAAACCATTCTATGATTCCTCTATATGCTTCAAAGTAAATCATAAATCAGACAAAAATCCAAGGAGTTCAAACAAAACAAAATCCACAGGAGCTGTGCCTGACACTGCTGACTCCCTTGCACAAGCCTTGTACAGTGGAATGCGTTTCATTTTGCATAGCAAACTGATCCAACAAGAGAGCAAAGGAAATAGAACTGCAGTGCAAGTTTTGTGTGCAAGCATTGACTTAGGAGGACAGGAAAACAAGTGAAAGGGGTAGCAAGGAAGGTGACCCAGGTGAAACAGAGAGGAACAAAAGCTAGAAGCTATTATGGAGAACATCCAGATGAAAGTTTATAGGCTGCTTGTGTGTTTGAGTCAACTACAATTTTTTTTTTCCCCAGGTATATAGAGGCTTCTTTAAAGACCCTGACTTTTGAATAGTCCCTGAGACTAAGAGGGGATGAATCTGTCTGGGGTGTCCTGTGCTGCAAAACAGACCTAGGAGAGGATTCAAGGTCTCTTGTCTATCCCAAGAGCAAGCAGTATCACATCACAGCTAGTTTTCCACCTGTTGTGGGAGATGCAGGTCTGCCATAGCCTTACCTGGTGTTTTACTCTTCTCCTTCCCCTATGAAAAGCTTTGGCAAAGCCAAACTGTTGTTTCCACCCTTGTCATCTCTGTCTGCTCTGCTGGTGGATCTCTCAGGCTCAATGGAAGGAAGCTTGAAGGGAGAAAGGTATCTTGGAATCCAAGGTGGATCTGAAAGAAGCTTTGCTTGTCTGCTGAAATAAATAGAGTCAAAATCAGAGACAAATTTTGCCCTTGAGGCACAGAAGGCTGATTCTTTGTGACAGTGAAGAAGTGAAGTCTCTGTTTGCTGGGTCCTTGTCTCCACAGCCGTGCTCAGCCTGGACAGCAGATGTGCACACATGTAGTAATGTACTTTTTTGGTCAATGAATTGGGGATGACTTACCAATGCAAGTAGTGGATTACTGCTCTATACTGTTGATACTCCATGGTTTGTATCCTGCAGCCTCTTTTTTTTTTTTTAAAAACATGTTTGCAGAGATTGTGTTGTGCTGCCAGCAAACAATCTGGCATCTCATGTTTCTATAACCCATGAATTTGTTTGCCCTCACCAGAATAACTTCTGTGGTTTGCTGCCTGCATAATCCATGCGAGCCTTTCTGTGTTCTTTCTCATTAGATGAAAGCATGTACTAATTTAAGACTGTTTCCTTGGTGAATCACCTAAGGCTTTCAAAAATGGTGAAGTTAAGTTCTGATTTACTGTTGTTTTACCTTGTAACGAAATGATCTTTCTTCAGTGCGAGGAGTCAGGAATGTAGCTTCCAGGTGTTTATGGTCGTGATGCTGCTCTGTGCTTCACCCAGGCAGCTGTCTCATGCGTGGTATCCAGCCTTACCTCTTTATCAATGGTATTTCATCAGAATGATCTCTTAGCAGTAGAAAGGTATCCAGACAATAGCATACTGAATGATGCTGACTTCTGGCTCTTAGGGCAGACGATAAAGCCCCAACTCCTTTAGTTTTATTCTTCTATTCCTCTGCTGATAAAACTTGACTTAGATTCAAGGCATTCATGTTATAAGGTTTGGATCTGTTTTTGCTGTCATGCTTCCAGAACGTATTTTTTGTTCTTGAAAGGGGGACCAAAATGTTTGCTAATCTAACCTTTCCTTCTCTTGCATGAAGAATAAAGGTAAAGCCGGTCAGACTGAGAGCTGTCTTGTACTTTTGTGCTTGTGTGCTTGGCGCTTTCTCAAGCTTGGAAGGCAGCCAGATAGGTTTTGAAGAAGTTTGTATCCTAGTTGCTGAAGGGCGGCAGCCCTCAGCGCTGTGGATTGTCACAAGGTAGTTTGCCATGAGTTGAGAGTGAGTTTGCAGTGAGTAGTTAGCTCATCAGCCACGACCGGGGATGTTTTGTACAAACTGAAGGTGGAGGGAAGCTGCTTGGGCTTGTGCTGTTGTCTGGGTGTTACAGGTAGGCTAAATAAAACTCCTTAGATTCTCCTTACGTTTGTTATTTCTTCTCATTGTGGAAGAAAGGTAATGCCAAACTGGGGCAGGCAGTGAAGGTGCGGATGCAGCATCTTTGTGCCTCCATCTGGCAGGGCATTTTCTGTGTGTTTTGTTGGACCTGTACCCATGCAGACATCCTGTAAAAGTCGGTGTCACGCAGGAAGAGCAAGGACTGTGTTTCTCTGCTCCCATCCTGACAAACAAGCAGCTGTCACTTGGGTAATGATGGGCAAACTGCAGGGCTCCGGGGTGTGTGGTAAACAGCTTCCTTTGTTGCAGAGCTCTGAGAAAATGCCCAGGAGGAGGATTTTGTGGTGCCTTTTGTTGCTCAGTTTGGCACAAGCTGTTAAATCTTTGTCTGGTGCAGATGACCTGGAAGTCTGCAGCACCCAATCTAAATAAGAAATCTCAATAAATAAGTGTCTCTAAGTTTCAGGCAGAAAAAGACAGATTCTTTTATTGCTGCTATTTAGTGACTCTATTAAGACTACAAAAGGAACCAAATTCTTCAAATGTAGAACAGAGCAATATCCTAGCCAGTCTCATCCTTTTGTCCTCATGTGTTGTTCTGAACCAGCAGTGTGAAAGGAAGCACTTGGATAGGCGCTGGCAGTTTCTGTGTCGTAGATCCTGGTGCAGAGTCTCCTTAGTTTCATTATGTACTTTCGGGATGGGCTTCAGCTGACTTGGACAGCCATGAGCAGATGTGTCGCTGAAAACTCACGTTTTGCCTTCTTGGATTTTGCAGAGTTGTTTGTTTGCACAAGTCACAAGGCAATCATCTTGGGGGTGCTGGTAGATAGTAGATGAACATGAGCTAGAAGTGTGGCCAGCTGGCCAGGAGAGCCAATGGCATCCTGGCCTGTATCAGGAATAGTGTGGCCAGCAGGACAAGGGAGGTTGTCCTTCCCCTGTACTCAGTACTGGTCAGGCCACATCTTGAATACTGTGTCCTGTTCTGATCCCCCTCAGTTCAAGAGAGATATTGAGGTACTGGAACGTGTCCAGAGAAGGGCAACGAAGCTGGTGAGAGGACTGGAGCACAGCCCTATGAGGAGGGGCTGAGGGAGCTGGGGTTGTTTAGCCTGGAGAGGAGGAGGCTCAGGGGTGACCTCATTGCTGTCTCCAACTACGTAAAGGGAGGTTGTAGCCAGGTGGGGGTTGGTCTCTTCTCCCAGGCAACCAGCAACAGAACAAGGGGACACAGTCTCAAGTTGTACTGAGGGAGGTATAGGCTGGATGCTAGGAAGAAGTTCTTGACAGAGAGAGTAATTTGCCATTGGAATGTGCTACCCAGGGAGGTGGTGGAATTGCCATCCCTGAAGGTGTTCAAGAAAAGCCTGGATGGGGCACTTACTGCCATTGGATAGGTCTGGGTGATAGGTTGGACTGGATGATTTTGGAGGTCTCTTCCAACCTGGCTGATTCTGTTCTATTCTATATATTATAAAAGAGGGAAAAAAAGTGCCAAGAGAGCGGGATCAAAATTACTTTGTTTTTCATAGTATGCTTTTATTCTATTAAATCATGCAAAACTAGCACTTGGTTGTGGTTTAATAACTTGTCATGGGAACATATCATTTAAAGTTGTATATCCAAGGCCAGGAAAAGCTAAAAATGACACTTGTCAACACCAGCCTGAAGACTTTATGGGAAAACAGAAATTAGAATCACATCATTAAGTGTCCTAAGTGTGGTCAATGAAATTGTCTCCTCTCTGTTGCTGCCTTTTTCCGTGCCACAGCTTTTGTGTGTCATTGAACAAAGGAAAAAAAGAAATCATCAGTGGGATTGGAAAAACAGCTGCTTCTCTGACCTGGGCACTTGTGTGTCAGCTGAGACTGACATGCTTTTTCTTTTCTCCTTTTGTAATAAACACTTTTTTAAAATATAAATTTAAAGCAGTGAATAATTAGTGTGACTGCTAACAGCCTCTGTTTTTTTCATTAGGTGGCAGTGAAAGTAATTGACAAGAAAAGAGCCAAAAAGGACACCTATGTCACCAAGAATCTGCGACGGGAAGGACAGATCCAGCAAATGATTCGCCACCCAAATATTGCACAGCTGCTAGACATACTAGAAACTGAAAACAGCTACTATCTTGTCATGGAGCTCTGCCCTGGTGGCAACTTGATGCACAAGATCTATGAGAAGAAAAGACTTGAGGAGCACGAAGCACGCAAATATATCCGGCAGCTTATCCTGGCAGTTGAACATCTTCACCGGGCAGGAGTAGTTCACAGGTAACCTTGAAAACCCTCTCTGGTAAAATTTACCTCAGACCTTCAAAGTGGTATTTAGTATTTATTCTTACAGTAAAGAGACTTCCTTATAAAATAAACTTACTTGTGATAGGTTTTCTGGCTGGTCATTATAATATTCTTCAGATGCTCATATTATAGACATAAAAATGTACCTGCAGGAAGCAGATAGGTAAGTGTGTAGCTTCAGGTGAGCACACAGAAGTCATGTGCTGTGCTTTGCAGAAGGAGGAGTCTTTCCTTGCACGTTGCACTACCTTGCCTTTTCAAAGCTCTGTACCAGTGTCCCTTAATGAATCTTTTCAGTTTTCCTTTGAAAAGGTGGTTTTGTCTGTTATTTTACTGGTGGAAATATAGTGGTATTGGGGGACGAACTGATTTGCCCAAAGCCTTGAGGTGACATAGGTGGGATGAAGCCTGAGTGGAACTGTGGATTTATCTTGCTTCTCATTTCTGTTCTTTCCATTTGTTATATTGCCTCAACAGAACCTCAGAAGTTTGGACACATGAAATATGATGATGCAGAGTATGCAGCCATTCAGTTCATCTCACATGTGTTCTTAGGAACGATCCAGAGCTGTTGCAATACATGACTTTGTTTCTGTAGGACCTTTATTCAGTGCATAATCAGGATGTGGATATGCTTGCAGGAGTATGCTATAGTGTTAAAAGTTTACCTGGGATTCAGGGGAGACAGAGTAAGTTAATCAGAGATAAGTCTGTCTAGATTTGTGGTTTGAGGAGTAGCTACTTCTGCCTTAAGTCCCTATGCAGCAAATGGTAGAGGCTGGGAGAGTGCAGGTGGAGGGGATTGCCTGTGCCTTTCTCTGCTTACGTAATCTTGGCTGCTATGGAGACAGGAGGTTGGTGGGCTGGGTGGACTTTTGGTCTGAGGCAGTATGTTTCCTCTTCTGTTCTTAGGTGTGTGTATTTATAGGGTATTGTCTAAGAAGGAGGCTCTACTTTCTAACTTTGGGACAAGTGGCGTTAAGTCTGGACTCCCACATACTTCCCCTGTGATGCTGAGCAAGTTGTGTAGGCTTCATCCTCATAGGTTATGTATGGATGTCCTAAGATCTAGACACCTGAGTACTTTTGAGGATCTGAGGCTTAATTTACTTGACTGCACTGACTCTAGAAGATGGAGAGCTGTTGTACATACTTGTCCACTGGGTTGCTGTGCAGGCAGCTAGCAAACTGCCTGAGGGCAGCCCCCAGCTGTGCCTAGCTGTGTGCTGAGATGCCTACCACTGTGCAATGCTGTTAGGTGCATTTGGCTTGGTGGAACTAACTCCATGTGCTCTGAAAACTGCTTTTATTTTTGTCTTGAATCTTTGTGTTCCCTGTGATTCCTAAGTGATAGGTGCTACATGCACATTAAACCTCGGGTGTACCGAGGTCTTACCATGAGCTAAATTTTCTAACATAAATACTTGAGGAGCCGCTGGGTCTATTCTGCAGGTTCTGTATTAGCAGCTGTACTGCTAACCTCTTTAAATTATTAACCCCACAGTTTGGGGAATGGAAAAGGAGGAGGTCTACTTATTGCTTTAAGGGATTAATTAGTATCTGGTATGTACAGAGAGAGTTGGATGAAAAAGGTCAAAGTTTATGAGATGAGCAGAAAAAGACCCAACAGGAACAGATGAATATGTTCAGTTTTGAACAGCAGTATTGGGTTCAGCAGCAGCAGTTCCTCTCCCTGAAAAAATTTAGACTCTCTATAGTGGCCAAAGCACTTAGAGGGACTTAGAAGGCTTGGCTTTGACTGCTGTATTTTTCAGAGAGGATTCAAACCCACATTTCCTACAAAAATAGCTTGTTTACTTGGTACAACCTAGAATCAACAGGCTACTGTGTTGGGAAGAAGACAAAGCTTTGGAATCCAGAGGGAGATGGGAGATGGAAGCCCAAGGTCCTGAGTTCCCTTATAGATGCTGCATGCTAGAGTAATTTTTCCCCCTTACCCTTCTTTGTCTTTGCTTTCTCCACATTGACACTGAAGTGTGAGGGACCTTTGTGAACGGAGGGAGGAAGCAACCCTGGAAATACTGACATGCTCTGCTGCATCTGGCAGCTGAGCTCTGTCTGTCCATCCCCATGGCACTGGATTAATCCTTACCCCAAAGGCAGCATAGCCCATCCACTCTGTTTCTCAAATTATAGCACGGCACAGAGCTTGATCTTGGGAGTCTACCTTCTGGCTAATGAGCAGGTCCAATTCTGCTTAAACTGATAAAATCTGACAGAATCACAGGCAGTATATTAGCAAGTATTTTCTGTAGCTTAACCATTAAATGTCTCAACTTATCCTGCAAACAGAGTATATAGAGCAGTGTGGAGATGCAAGAAAAACACTGGTGACATGATCCAGATTTATTCTCCTGGCTGTCTTCAAGCAAGAGAAGGAGAAAGAACAATAGTTCCCCCAGAAGTTGTCTTTCAGTGTCCTGGGATTTTGACCGTGACAACTCTAAAAACAGGCTACTCAATTGGTTACTGAAGAGGGGGAAAAAATAGTGCAGAAAGTATGATTCATGCTCACTCTGGATGCAGTGGCGGTGTTCTGTTGTTGTTATTGTTGTTATTTTTAAAGCAGGTAAAAATAACAGCACTTTCATCTATGTGGGGATCTGTGGGTGTTCTCATTCACTGCATGTGAAACAAAGCATGGCATCTGAGGCCAGAAAGTGGTCTGCTCTCTCCAAATGCTTTCATCCTGTGCATTGAATAAGGCTTGACATTGAAATGTGTTCACTGACTGTCTTATTACAAAAAAATAACTGGTTTTGTCTGCATTATTCAGAGAATATTATAGATGATTTACACTGTTCTGTAACTCAGGATTAAAAAAAAAAAAAAAGCCACGTGAAATAGTTCAAGTTGCATGAAATTTACGTAACACTGTTTAAAGGATATTATTCAGTAAGCTTCATTACTTAAAATGAAGACCTGGCCTTGCAGAAAAGCACTCTGATCTTCAGACAAGAGCTGGGACACAGGGCTCAGTGGAAATGCTTCTGTTAAGAGGCACTGTTGTGTGAACAGCCTAAAATTAAAAACCTTCAAGAAACATAATTTTATTTAGAGAGTTGGTTTTTT